>APFE031509321.1:0-23578 GCA_000404065.3 Pinus taeda | reverse complement strand
GATCCTAGTTGGTTTGTTTGGTTCTCATTTGGATCCTACTGTGATTTACTGTGATAACCAGAGTTGCATTAAACTCTCGGCTAATCCTGTATTTCATGATAGATCTAAACATATTGACATCAGGTACAATCATATCAGAGATTGTGTGCAGCGGAGGATCATGTTACTTTCGTACATTCCAACGGAGGATCAGGATGCTGATATTCTGACGAAGGCTCTCACCAGGAGCAAATTCGAGTACCACCGAGGCAGGAAAGGGGTTGCTGATAATCCATATCTTGTCGAGAGGGAGTGTTGAGATTGCAACAAGATGATGGAGCTTAGTGAAAAGAGTCGCCTTCACTAGGTGGGCCCGCAGGCTATTTTTGGCGCAAGTCTATTTTTAGACTATGTCTATTTTTAGACATATGGATCATGTCTATGGATTGCAGGTTGCTGTTTATGGATGATTGATCAAGTTGGAAAAATAGATGTACTTCTATTTTTGATGAAAGTGTGAGTGATCACAGTGTGAGTGATCAAGTCTATTTTTAGACTGGCTGTCAAAAATAGAAAAGTCAAATATTATTATCTCACAATAATATTTGGACTATAAACTTACTCTTATTCTCTTGGAGCATTCAGTTTGAGCTACAGAGGTGGCACATACAGCTGTCAGAAGGAAATACGCTTTTCTTATGAGTCAGTTGAGTTGTTTGCATGCATGACTTCAGTTAGAACTCAAGTGAGTTGAGTTTAGTGGACTGGAGGTGCAGTTGATGGAGTTGTGTTCAGTTTAGCTTTGTTAAACTGGTTGTATTTAGTCTAACTGGAAAATAGACTAGATATGAGTTGGGTGAATTAGTTATTAATTAATTCACAAGTTATTAACTCATAATACAACTAATGAATACATCAGTTAACTCAGTTGCATGTTCAGTTCAACAGGGACAGGTGGTAGAGAATCAGATTGCTATCAGTTGTGACTATAGTTGTGCACCAGATCTTGCAAAATCAAGGGATTGAGTATGCCAATGAGTTTGCCCACGTATTTGCCCACATTTTAGCTTATGCTCACGTCCACAAAGCGTGAGTGACTATTTTGCAGGTGAAAAACGAGTTTGGTGAGCCATTCTCATCAGTTCTTGAGCAGTGGAGGCAGGCAAGCAGTGGAAGAGATTTGGAGATCAGATCTGAGCTGTATTGTGTGTAACAGAGGTGGAGATACTTGTGAGAAGTATTATGTTGTGTAATGTTACATGACTCAATCATTAATATACAGATAGTTGGGGTTTTTAGCGAGATGCTTTCCCCGGGATACATACTGTGTTAATGTGTGAATGCTCTTGATGTTTTATTGTTATTGATGCTGCTATATTGATGATCAACGTAGAGGAGCTTATGTATTGTGTATGTTTTCCGCAATAGTACATGATCAGGATAATCTCCATTGAATATGTGTTAAATTATTCAAAATTTCTACATAACCAACCCCCACTCTTTACTATGAGTGTATGTGGACTCAACCCACAAAACCTTCTATCATGCCTTTATTTCTATTATAACACTTTTGTAATAGAAATACCTTGCAAGCATATGCAACTTACTCTTTCCACACTTTTTCGGTCTTTATACATCTCTCGATCCATGCCTCCATCGCATATCGCTTTTCGCATTGGCAAAGGCTAAAGGCCCATCTCCCATGAATAACTGCGATGCAATCAAGTATTTGATCGCATCACATCTCGCAATCGGTGCTCTCAACCAGTATATAGGCCCAAGCTTCAAAAATTTCGTGATATGACAGATCCACCTGGATCATTAACCGCATCATATATATTTTCGGGTCCAGCCTATCGCATATCGCAATTGGCGGAACCCAAGGTTTTTACATAAGGCGCTCTGCGACATTGGCGGACCCACCCGAATTATTTACCATAACACATATACTTTTCAGGTCTGGCATATTGCATATCACAATCGGCGGAACCCAAGCCCCATACATAAGGTGCTCCGTGATCTGGGGAATCCACCGAGATTATTAAGCACAGCATAGTATGATTTTGGGTCCGCTTCCACCATTGCAATATTAGAGTTCGGCGGTTCAATAAGCTCAGTTCCTCTCCACTGAAATGATGTGATGCGATAATGTTTCGTGGACCCGATAGGGTATGGGTTCCCATCTATAATATTTCAAGTCCATATTTCAGATCGGGTTTTGTGTTATGCACCGATTTTCAATGTAAATTAGATTTATGCTTGCAGGACTTAATCAATGGATGAATTAAAAACCCAGGGCTGACCCATTGCTAACACGACTTAAGAAATAAAAGAAAACACGCCAGATCTATTAAAACTCAGAGATTTCAAAGGCAAACTAATATTCCTCTAATACACAGCATGATGCGATATGGCGGACCTGCAGGGATTATTAAACGCCACACATATATTTTAGGGTCCGGCCAATCACAAATCGCAATCAGCGGGACCAGAGGTGATGTTGCATGTGACTGCCCACTGCGATGTGCGATTGCGACTTGATCGCATCGTAACCTTGGTTGAACCAGGGGTCGTTTCTTTCACACTTGTTCCTTTTGATTTTATAAAGGCTTGTGTTTTTTAGGCATGTTTTTCATATTTATCATAATCATAGCTAATACGAACTATTTCTGCAGGCGAGGACCAAGAGAAGAAAGGCGAGTTCGAGTGGACCCAATAACGGATAAATGAAATTTATATCAAGACGGCACCTCTGCACAACTGATGTTAATATTGCAAAGACATACTCTATAAGAAAGGGATACGAATCGCCATAGTACATAATGGAGGCACGCTCTATGTTCAGTGGAAGCACTCATGACAGTGTTGATCCATCAAGATGTTATTTCCTCCAGATACAACTTAAAGCATGCCAGATCTGGGATGATGAATGCAGTGTCTTCAGTTTCCTCCAGGAAATGATAGGTAATAACGTCCGCTCCATACAGGTGCAGAGAGATGACATGCAATCATGCTCTCTTAATCGACATCCTTTCATTTCCCCCAAAAACTAAAAACGCCCCGGCAAATGTAGCCTCAAGGTGTCGGCATTCGGACGGACCGTTCTGCATCCGTATATTTAATTTGTATATTGAATAAGCCAGGAGATGGAGGGTCAGGGGGATACAGAGTGTCAATTTCTTCCCGCATAAGTATTACCTCCGGAGATGGAGGGAGGATTTTTTCTTGGGTAGAACAACTTTTGATTTATTGTGCTAATAAAGAAGATTGTTTTGTCGAGAAAGAACCTTTTCAGATTTATTTTCCTTTTCTTCCATGTGTTTAGAATCAGGTTGTTGTATCTGGAATAAATATAAATGTGTTTTGTTTTGTGCTAATTGATAACAATACAACTTATGGCTAGTCTTGTTTATTTGAATGTAATTCTTTATCATGGTTAACTCATGAGCGGTCCCCAATTCAAAACTATATTAAACATCAGTTGCAAGTTTATCTGTAGGAACAGGAATGTGCATTCTTGTATGAATAACTAGATTGCAATTAAAGATTTAATATAGCCTTGTCCATCTGTGTACCAGTAATTGATTCATTTGGCCTTGGAATCTATATATGAGGTTTAATCTCTTTTTGTTATGCTTCTGCGGGATAGATTAGAATAGTTAGGATTAGGATAAGTAGTTAGAATTAGTGTAGATAGGATTTGATACATATAGGTTAGATGTTTATTTTGTTGATTTAATTGAAGTCTTCCTCCAAGAAGCAATCTTTCAGCACATATAACAGTTTATGGGATCCTTTAAAACCCGTTGGAACTAGCCATTCCAAACAAAATCGAATCTAATTGGGGTTTGTGATCGGGTTAGTTCCCCTTGTTGGCATAGTGAACATTCGTCGCGTCAACAAATTGGCGGTAGAAGGAGGGCCTGAACCTTCGTCCATATATTTTCAAGATTTCATCTATAAATCTCATGCATGGATTCAAAAATATTAATGTATGGATCGTAAAGGTCGAAAAGATCATTCCGCTCATTTGGAAGAGCCTCATTTCGAAGAAGCATAGATCCCTCTTAGTCCCGTGTTTGGGTCACCCAAAGAAGAGAGATTGTGGGAGTATCCTGTCACTCAGAAACAACAAGTCAGAGTACTTACTCGGGCTTACGCTCATTCCCTCTCTCAACTCCCCATCTTTCACTCTTTACCTCTGACAACTAAAAGAAAGCCAAGGATATGTCCCATAAACGAAGAGAATTAAAGATATTGTGCTAGAGTCCTTGCAAAGTATCGACACTCCTTGGGAAGAAATTCTTGAGGATCCACTCTCTGAAGGTAATCCCTGACCCAATTTGGGAAATCCTAATAAAGAATGCCTCGAAGAAACCTTCAACCAGAACCTCGCTATCCATAATATGGCTAACATTCCTCCTCCAGGTGGGAATCAGCTTCTATCGGGTGGGAATCAACCCCCACCTTCTCCGGGAGCACTCCCTCCCTAGCTCGCTCAGGATACGGTAGCGGTACCTGGGTAGCAGCATGCCTTACCCAAGAATGCAGAAAGAGTATTGCCTAAATTCGACCCTGAGCAGGGAGACAATGCTAATAACCATATTCACTCTTTCTTCCTAGTCATGCGCATTTTGGGGGTAGCCGATGAAGATGTAGTATGTCGCTTATTCCCTTTTACTCTGATTGGTGCGGCCTCCACATGGTACTTTATCTTGAGAATAGAATCGATCACATCATGGGACGCCTTTCAAGAGGCCTTTTTAGACAATTTTGGCAATGACAAAACACCTACGGCCTTAGTTTTAGAACTATCCTGTTTGAAAATGGAAGCCAAAGAAAAGGTCAAGGATTTTAACATCTGGTTCAACACTTTGTTCAACAGAATCCCGGCTAACGCTAGACCTACTGAGGAGGTGCTCATGGAATCCTACATCACTGCTCTCCATGTCCCTACTGTGATGTGTGTCAAAAGGAGTAATGCACAAACCTTACAGGGTGATATCGATGAAGCAGTAAAAGTTGAGAATGAAATGATCAGTCTCACAGCATGTCATCATACAACTAAAGAAAAGAAAGCCTCTCAATCATCCAAGAAGAATAATGGGAGTGATAACAAAGTGGCTGAAATCAAAGAAAAGGATGCCAAGGAACTCTGGAGAAAGTACAAATGGGAATGGAGGAGATTATAACAACAGAAAATCCTTCAAACCTTTCTATCATAAGAAGATAGAAGCTGGTCATGGCCAACTTGCGTTGCCTGCTCCACCCAATGAAGGGATTTTGAATACGGAAGAGCTGGCTCTTATCGGATCACTCCTTACCAAAGAGGAACCTATAGTGGAGCTGGAGCCAGAACAAGAAAATGAGGAAGAATACCAAGTAGAAGAGCCCTTGGACGAAGAATCTCAAATTAATGTACTATGGGATTTCTATACAAATGAGAACGATGACGACGAAGGAGTTAGTATGGTAGAAATCCACATTAATGAAATCCACACACAAAGTAAAGGGCCATTTGCCGGTGTGATGAAACCTGTAGACCAGGCAAAGAAATATGTTCACCCTTTGAAGGCATCTGCTCCCAAAGTTCCTGTTGAGAAGGGTAGACCTAATGGTGATTCCAAGAGTACTCCAGTTGTGAACTGTCCACAGAAAGATAATACATCACCAAATGCAATGAAGGCGACTCAAAATGGTAAACTCCCACCTAAGAATGGCAAAACAGGTATGTTGACTCTTCCCTACCCTGTTTATAACATTGATTACAACATTTTGGATGATCTTAAGAAATCTCGAGCTAATATCACATATTTCAATTTGTTAAAGTTAACGCAGTAAAGAGAACTCCTTTTGAAAGCTATGAATGAACAAAATTGAAAATCTCCCACCAATCCGAGTAGCCAAACCAAGAAGTCAACATCCAGACTTGTTAGTACCCCCAATACAGCCCAAACGCCATCATCCATGTAAGCCACTCTGTCAAAAATGAATCAAGCGCCTCACGATGTCAGTGCAGCCATGATAGGAAGGAAATCCAAATCCATGACTCCACCTTTCCTTATCACATTTGAAATCTTCAACATGAACATATACAATTTCATAGTAGATTTCAGTGCCTCGTCCATTGTTATGCCTCATGCTATTGCTAAAAGACTTCATGCAATGCTTGAGAAAACTGGAACTCAAACTATGCAACTGGGCAGAACGAATGTGAAAGTAATTGGAGAATTGAAAGATGTGTTGATTCAAATGATTGCCAAACCACAGTACACACAGGTCATTGACATAGTGGTAGTTGACATACCCGACGCGTATGGAATGATTTTTAGTAGGGACTGGTCAGCAAATTTGAATGGGTATTTCTCAACTGATTGGTCCCTTCTCTTGTTGCCTCAGAAGGGAAAAGGTGATATGCTGGCAGTTGATCGAGAAAGATACATGTAGTGACAGCACTAGACAACCCCAATGAACATGTAATGTTTACCAACTCTATCCTTGGGAATTATAGTTTCGACGTTTGTGCCACAGAAACTTGTTTTGGAGAATTCCATGCAAAGACAGTTGAAGAAACTGCAATAAACACACAGTTGGAAGCTCTCCCTCGTAGTCCGACTGATGAGCTACCCTGTAATATGATAGATGATAGGGCCAATTTCGTAGAAGGCAGTTCATTTGATATAACATCAAATTCTGTTTTTTAGACACTCTATTTTGATGGCTCTAACTGCCTAGAAGGTGCAGGTGTTGGGAGCATTCTCATTAACCCCCAAGGGAACCAACATTCGATGGCCAGCCGGTTGGAGTTCGCATGCACCAACAACACGGTAGAATAGAAAGGCTTGCTATAGGGCTTGAAAAAATCCATTGATATGAAGGTGAGAAATCTTAAAGATTTTGGTGACTCAGATAATTGTGGACCAAGTAAGGAAAAGGATACATTGCAATTCACCACATCTGGTAAGATACCAACATGAGGTATGGAGCTTAATTAACAGTTTTGATTCTTTTAATATCATACACATACCTCGATGGAAAAACCAAGATGCCAATCTGATGACTGGTATGGCTGCAAAAATTTTGCCTAATCTCAGATTAAACAAGAATAAATATTATGTTGAATTGATTTTTAGACCATCCATACCTGATAACATCTCAAATTGGCAGGTATTCAAAGGTGACGA
Source organism: Pinus taeda (assembly GCA_000404065.3). Lineage (NCBI taxonomy): Eukaryota > Viridiplantae > Streptophyta > Pinopsida > Pinales > Pinaceae > Pinus > Pinus taeda. The sequence goes on along the minus strand of APFE031509321.1, from coordinate 16,415 downwards.
GCAGATCCTTGAGTTCCTGCATTACGAGAAGGCATTCAAAAATGCACTCATTGATGAAAAAGAGAATGACAGACTTATGAATGAGAGTGAAGACGAGGTACTATCTTTCATTGATAAATTTATTGTCAATAGGTTTGGCATCCCTGACGCTCTCATATTTGATAACGCTTCTTATTTTTCATCACTAAATTTGACTGAATTTGTTATTGATAAATCAATTCGCATAAGATATGCATCAAGCTATTACCCCCAGGGAAATGGAGTTACAGAGTCCTCAAATAAAAACCTCATTCGCATAATCCGTAAATCTGTTGTCGACAAGTAGAGGAATTGGCACAATGCTCTAACAAATTCCCTCTGGGCCGATAGGGTCACCCCAAAAGGTAAGCACGCGAAATTCCAACACATATGGTTGGGCTCGTTCCAAGTTGAAGAAAAAATTGGTCAGGGAACTTACATATTAAAAAATTTACAGGGAGAAACTGAAAACTCCCTGTTAATGGCCAAAATCTTAAGAGTACTTCCAGTAGCCACCACATGGTGGTTACCTCCTAAGTAGTTTAGGATTCATTTTATTTTTGTTGTTAGCTTAAGTTATATTTTCGTCCCATCCGTTCTTTTTTTTCGCAAAGTTTTTTTCCTTCTGTTTTGAATTTTAGTCCTTTTTAGCCAATTGATTTCAGTCCTTCAGTCTCGTTTTCACCTTTATAACTCTCTTCAAGTTGCCCTCATTCCCCACCTTCAGCTTTTTGCCTCCCTCAGTGACCTGCTAATGGGTCTACCAATCCTAAATTCATCGTTACCTTGTAAATCAAGCAAACTTTCAATGAGCCTATGAGAACTAGAAAACCAGTAGCGAAATTCAAATCAAAGCCACTCATTGGCATCTGTTGGGAACAAGGTGGGATTTGTTGATAACCTGGATACCGGAGCATGTAGGGGCATCTTTATAAAACGAAAAATGTGTAACCACAGCTGGACTGGCATGGCTGCATTTTTAGAATCCCATCCAGACCTAGCCTATACTTGCCTATAAGGTTTACAGTCATTCTCCATTGGTTTTGTCCACCACACTAAAATTTCCAATATCTGTCATCTACAAGTAAACCTCCTCTCATGGGCTAAGTTCGTTGTCGTATATCCTATGGCAAATTTAATTGTGATCTAGTCCTTGTCCCTGAAACTGGAAGGACTTATGTAAAAGAAAATGAAATGTTGAGTCCTTGTGCCAATATGGAAGGATAGGTTGTTTGGGCATTCGGTTAGAGTATGGACTGTTGCTGGACTCAGAGTATTGGTTGACACAACAAGCCCAAGCTTGCTTAAGCATTTTACAAATATGGCATGATCCATGACTGCGCCCCATTCAATCACACGAAAGTATAGCACTAAAATTCTTGCATAAAGCGCAGATAAGCATATCTACATCAAGTTTGATGAGCGATAAAGAGCTGAGGTACACACCTAAATAGGCATTGACAGACCGGTAATGGCCCCGAAAGGATTTTGTAAGTAGAAAACAGGTAAAGGAAGGTCAATAAATCCAATAATACGACCATTGGAGAATGCCTGTCAAAACCCTATCAGTATGTAGAAGCTATTTGTCTTTACCCCACCTAAAGCTATTAAATGCTGAAGTGGAACCCATGCCTATCTATCTATACATTTTGCATTTCAAGTTTATCTTAACACCCTGATGTTCTATTGATCCAGAGTTTATTTGGTAACAGAGATAACTAGTTCGCCCAGCGGTTCGCCATTTTTGTTGTCACAACCACCACCCTATTAAAACCTACTCTGGTAGTAAATTTGAATGGGTCCCCTAGAAGTTTGATCTTTTATTTCTTCGAATGATTTGTTTTTTATCCCAGGGATTTTAACCATCTGCCGAGTCAAATCTTCAATTCTTAATGGTTAATACCCCTTTGAATAAGTCTCTGCGGCATGATTCATTTATAACCTAGTCTAGCCCTTCATTCATATCCTTCATCGGGACTTTTTGCAATCCTCATAAACCTTCATGGTCCTCTATTCCCACACATATAACCAACCCCCACTCTTTACTATGAGTGTATGTGGACTCAACCAACAAAACCTTCTATCATGCCTTTATTTCTATTATAACACTTTTGTAATAGAAATACCTTGCAAGCATATGCAACTTACCCTTTCCGCACTTTTTCAGTCTTTATACATTCTTAATCCATGCCTCCATCGCATATCGCTTTTTTCATTGGCAAAGGCTAAAGGTCCATCTCCCATGAATCACTGCGATGAGATCAAGTCTCTGATCACATCACATCTTGTAATCGGCCCTCTCAACTAGTATATAGGCCCAAGCTTCAAACATTTCGCGATATGGTGGAACCGTCGAGACCATTAACCACAGCATATATATTTTCAGGTCCGGCCTATCGCATATCGCAATCCGCGGAACCCAAGGTTTGTACATAAGGTGCTCTGCGACATTGGCGGACTCACCAGAATTATTAACCATAACGCATATACTTTTTGGGTTCGGCCTATCGCATATCGCAATCGGTGGAACCCAAGGGCCATACATAAGGCACTCTGCAATCTAGAAGACCTGCCGAGATTATTAAGCGCAGCATAATATGATTTCGGGTCCGCTTCCACCATCGCAATATTGGAGTTCGGCAGTTCAATAAGCTCGGTTCCTCTCCACTGAAACGATGTGATGCGATAGTGTTTTACGGACTCGATAGGGTATGGGTTCCCGTCTATAATATTTCAAGTCTGAATTTCAAATCCAGTTCTGTGTTATGCGCCGATTTTCAATGTAAATCGGATTTATGCTTGTAGGACTTAATCAATGCCTGAATTAAAAACCCAGGGCTGACCCGCTGTTAACACGACTTAAGAAATAAAAGGAAACATGCCATATCTATTAAAACGCAGAGATTTCAAAGGCAAACTGATATTCCTCTAATACACAGTGCGATGCGATATGGCAAACCCGTTGGGATTATTAAACGCCACACATATATTTTCGGGTCCGGCCAATCACAAATCTCAATCGGCAGGACCAGGGGTGATGTTGCATGTGACTGTCACTATGATGTGTGTTACACAGTAATTTGTCACCGTTTGTCACCGTCCCTGTTACCCCTCTCCGGCATCTTGGAGGACCCATTCCGGGACTTGTGAGGAGTGACAAGACTTGAAACCACTTGCCTTATTTACCTCTAAACATGAGCTTCATATGCCCTTAAGACATCTCCTGCTCATTGCCCCTAAAAATAGCCCTTTTTTCATTAGCGCGGGTGCCCTGTGTTATGCCTGCACCAATGGGGAAAATCCTAAGGAAAGGGCGCGCCATTGGCGCTCTATCTCAGAGTCGCAATCGCGCCAACCATGTTGGGCAAAGTTTTCAACCACTCAAACCTCCGAAGGTTCTGTCCACCTCATTCACCAAACTGATTCCAAATTGAGTGAGGATGGTTTGGCTTTGAATCTCCTTGGATGGAAAGTTGTTTGCCACCATTCCATGGAAGTTTCCAAGTGATGAAGCCAAATCCATGATTGTGGGGATTGACCTTATCTCTTCCTTTTCCTCTATAAAAGCTTGTTCCCATGGCTTGAGAAAGCTAGTTCTAGTTCTAATAGCTTTGACTCTTGTGGCAATACTTGTGCTGAAAGGAAGACATCAAAAGGTTGGAGTTGCAAGAAGCCTTCTTTGTATCCATAAGGATTTCCCTAAGTAAGGAGACTTTGTCACTAAAGAGAGAGAGAGCTTGTCCCTCACCCCTTCAAGCTTTTGCAAGACTTGTGTAGCTGAGCACACAGCCAAAGGAGGACTTGACGTCAGGACGCTGGTTGTATTCTCCTTTGTTGAATTATTAATAATAGATGACTATCATTATGGTTCCATTCTCGTTGTACTTGTAATGGTTGATGTTGAATTATATCTTTCCTAACTGATGTATAATTGCATATATTAGATTTTATGCTTGTGTTTGTGTTGTTCTCTTTGTGTGCAGGTGTCTATTCACGTGGATAGTGGAGGGTCGTGACCGGCCAAGGCAAAGGAACGCAGGCGACGTCTCTTCTACAAACTAAAGCGTTGGATCTCAAGTAGGTATTCATCACCTACCTTTTATTTGCAATTAGGAACTTGCGTGATAGCATTGTTTGATTGTTGCTAGACCCGTTCTAGGCTAGTAGGGATCTCCTCTATCCGTAGAGGGGATTTACCTCTCCAACACTACTAGTTGATTATTATGGTCGAAGGTGTGCCCTAGAACCCCCTAAAACTCCATGACCTCCATTGCCATGCCTATAGTGAGTTCTTTGATGCTTCATGGCTGCTAGAGGCAACAGGTCATCACATGGACTCAGATTGAGATGATAGGGGAGCTGCATGAGGTGGTCATGAAAGAGAGAAGCCATTACAAATTTTCAATCACGCTGCACCAACATTGAATGAGGGACAATGCCTTCCCCTTCTTAAAAATATGATAGCATAGGGGGGGAACTCATCGACAAGGATGGGAGACAAGCCACCTAAGTAACTAGGCAAGTTTCCATGCACATGGTGGGTGAAGATAGGAATTGGAGAAAGTGACAAAGGAGTGCACTAGAGTCAAGCCAATAGCCTAAAACATAGAACATGTTGGAGACTTGACAGACACAATTGATGTGTATTACATATGATTGTCAAGGGACCTTGACCTATTACTTTGGAAAGTAGAGCTCCTTAAATGTGCCTTGAGTGAAAGACATTCCTTAAAAGTAGTAGCATGAGGGCACATTGAACTTCAACCTCATTTATTTCATTGCATGTCACCAACATTAAAATAATTCATTCTATAATTATTATTAATAACAATAATTTAAAATAAATTTATAATTTAATTAATTTTAAAAATATTAACAAATAAACATTTTAATTTTGGATTTGAGACCTCTTTTGATTTAGTCATCGGAGATTCCCAGTAAGAAGATTTTTCTGCCAACGTTTCGAAATCCCTTGATGATGATCCCAGGTTGGGATTCGAAACGTTGGCAGAAAAATCTTCTTACTGTTGAATTCTCCGATGGACTAAACCAAAAAACATTTTTAATGCTATTATACTAATTCTTAAATTTTTTATATAATTATTACTAAAAATTTATATAAAAAAAAATATTATTAAAACCGTTTTCAATAGCCATTTAATGTAAAATTATATTTAGGGAAAGTTTATTTAAAACAGTTTTCTAAAGTGTTCTCAAATAGCCACTAATGTAAAATATATAATTAGAAGTTCAAATGCTTTGATTAGCCTCGTTAGCAATAAAAGAAAAAACAAATTATCACTTTAACTTTCTACGCACGAGGCCTCAACTTCAAACAAATTATCATTTTACCTTTCTATATAGGAAGCGTCAGCGTCGACGTCAAACAGATTATCATTTTACTTTTTTATAGGATAAGGAAAACTTCAACATCGCACCTTTTTATTTATTCTTATTAATCTAATAATCAAAAGTAAAACACATGGTTAGACTGAAGACCCCGCACGAGACAGCTAACATATTTGGTATCTATCTCATTAATTTGATAGAGTCAGTGCACGCATTGACCCTGAATATTTGATTAAAATTCCTACCCTTATATTTCTATAAATATTTTCATTCATCATCCATTGCTGCACTCCAATCATCTCGTCGTTGGTTCTTTGTTGCACACTGTAATCCCCCCATCGTTGCATTCAATGGCCGAAGTGATGAAGTACTCTGACATCCCGGAGTTGCCTGACCATTTGAAACACAGCATATTAGCGTGTCTGCCCCTGGAATGTCTCTGTAGATTTCGGAGCGTATGCAAAGACTGGAATGCTCTGCTTTCATCAACCAGATTCACAGCTAAATGGAAACAGTCGCCTTTCAACAGGACGCCATGGCTCGTTGTACAGAATGGCCAATCTCAAATGGCTGGTTCTCTAGCTTACTCCTTCTTCACCCACACCTGGAAGAAGACTTGTTTCCTCTCCCTTTCTTTCCTGAAACAAAAGGGAATGCATATTGATTTCCATGGATCTGCAGCAGGCCTGCTCTTGCTGGGACTCTTTCCAGCGTTTGTCGTTTTGAATCCTCTCACAAGAACGTCCTTAACGCTTCCTCCCATCTCATCCATACGCTCTGTCAGAGCCTCGGGGATCATGGAAGGGGATGGCGACAGCAGAGACACATACAAAGTGGTGGCACTAGGCCCACAGCGTGGTGAGGGTGGTGATATAGTGGAAATCTATGATTCCAATGAGAAGTCATGGAGAATTGCAGGACAGGTACCGGAGAATGTGTGGGTAATGCGGGCAGGAATGGGGATGCAGATGGTTTTCTGTGACGGTGCTTTGTACTGTCTGGCGATCATTAATGGAGGATGGGGCATTATGGGTTTCAACATCAAAGAGGGGACCTTCTTTTCTGCAGCCTTGCCAGAGACGGCGAGGAGAAAGCAAGTTTTTCCTTACCTGCTCACTTGTGGGTCACAAGTTGTAGTCACAGGCGGGAAGCTCAAAGATGGGGAGCAGAGCCTTTTGCAGGAGGTCATTATATGGGAGTTTGTGAAGGTGAAAGTGGATGATAACTCGTCCTCTTGTTTATCGTGTGGGTGGAAGGAGATTGGTGTTATGCCTCCATCAATGTGTGAGGAGGTTAACACGACTGTGTCTAGTATCAACGGCTCTACCGACTGCCCGATCCTGTGTTGCCTAGGAGTTGGGGACTATGCATGCTTCATTCTCAACGGATGTATGCAGTCGATGGAGGTGGTGTTTTACAATGTAATTGAGAAGACATGGGGTCGCCTTCCCAGTTGCCGCTTAGAGGATGAAGGGTATGTGAGAGTTATGGAATTTGAGCCGAGGCCTGACATGAAGGTTGGCTGAAACCTGCTATGCATGCCTTAGCCTTTCCATCACTGCCATGAACATTATCTCTGTTTTTCCCAGATTCAGTTCCTTTTTTCTAAATTTCTTCCTCGTGCCTTCTCCTACAAAGATCGTTATCTCCGTCTATCTATTTTGTTCAGATTTAGTATGTTTTATATCTATTTAATTTAGACTGAAGTTTATTTCAGGGACTTAATTTAGAGTGAAACCTGTACTTAATCCAATTCCAAGGACTTTTGCAAAACAGTAAATAGATACAGTTGCATGCCCTTGTACTCTGCAAACTGTATAGTTTTCCATATGCATGACAAAATGTTTCAATTTCTGTGCTAGTAACAAAAGCAGGGGTCTTCTTATTTATTTATCCTTCTACAGCTACTTTTCATGTCCATAACTATTCAATTATTGTCATTAAATATTTCAAGCAGCTTTAAGAATCTTTTATCATACAGGAAACTGAAGAATCTTTCAGCATTCCATTTGCTAAATTCCAAATAACTCCCCTATCTTTTCAAATCTCATTCAATTCCAACTTGTTTCACTTGTTTGAACTTTTAGTTTTCGGGTTCATCGAAATTATTAAAAAATGTGATATACTGATTAATCCAGGATAATAACAGCATTGAATAAGTAGAACACAGGCCTATTTATTTTGAATTTAAAAACAACTAAAGTGGCACAAGATATGCCTTTGATCTCATAAATTATAAACACATTGAATAATGGATTTATTCTATTTTTTTAAGAGTTGGACCTAAATTCCAACCATTACACACTCACTTAGCACGAATTAACACAGGAAACTGATTTGAATGAACCAGTACACTGAAATAATTAATGAAACCGAAAAAATGAATTACGTTTGTTTACTACAGCAGACCAGGCTAATACTCAATATACAGTGTACTTATTTTTAAGGGCTTCACAATTTGGAATTTCCCCATGTAAATGATGTAAAACCTTAGCTGTCTGGTAAGAAACAAGAAACAATGATTAGAATGATAAACAACGATAGTGAATGTCTCAATGAATGGAAAAATAATTGGTATTGAGAAATTTTATGGTGCAGACTAGAGAAGCCGAGAATTAGTAAGTTGGAGATGGGGAGTTGGACCAAAGTATTTTGCCCTTGTCACAGTCGAACAGAAACTGGTACAATATCCAATGGTTGAAACAATCTGCGTTGTTTTCAAAATATAACAAACACTCACTCCAACACTTCTACCTTGAATCAGCAAACCCCAAACAGCTATTACGGCCCTGATGATCTGAGCTCTGCTTCCATTCCAATTCCAGACAACATTTTCTTCTTCACTTCCAGGAGAAATATCTTGGTTCAATTTTTGTACGAGAATCAGGTCGCATCAAGAGATATATCTCTCAAGATTTTCTTACCTTAGCCCAACTGTCGACCTTTTCAAACATATCCACATAATCCCTCGGTTTCTTCAAACTTGCCGAAGGAGATTTTCTGTCAAATACAAAGTGCAGAAAGGGGGCTTTTTGAATATGCTTGAGAATCTGCTCGACCAGGGAATAAAACAAAGGACAAAATTCAGAACTTCACCAAGGGCATATATACAAAAAGATGATATTCCAACTTCTGCCAGAGAAATTGAAAACCAATTAATCAAATTTCATCAGATTATATCCAGAGTTAAAGACACATCAGGACAATTGCATCATAAAGGACAAACCCATCAAGAATATTGCATCAAATTCTTCCAAAAGGTATAAACTATTATATTTTGATTTATCGTTACTACCATACATCCATTACTGATTCTCTCATCCATTCTTCGAGCTTCTCATATGTAACTGGCGGGCTGTTTTTCATTTCTTCACCACAAGTTAGCCCCTCTATACTGAAGCTCATTTTTGCTGGTTTTCTTGTTCCCTGTTTGAAATAGGGTTGCATTGCTGACTAAGACATAGAGTTTGGCGATTGAAATACTATTTTTACATGAAATTGCAGAGATGGGCGCGCTCTTTTCCATTAGAAAACAATGTAGCAGGCTTAACCACAGAATTTTCAATAAAAACAGAGACTCCGCTTTGCAGTGCCTTGGTCACCATTGGAACTCTTACAAGCGTTAATTACTAGGCTTTGCAGGTCAGGAAACGTTTTCTGGCAACGCCAAGGTTATAAGGAGGGATGACAGATAATCCAAATTGGCCAAAACTTATCACTAAAATAGAACAACACCAAGATAGTCGATGCACCAGACGTTCTCTTGGATTTGGCGTTCCTCTAGAGGACGTTCCACCCAAAAGATTCTTTGCAACGCGGGAGCCGAAGCAGGGAAACGCTGGCCTATGGAATGAAACAAAGGGAATTTTTAGAATTTTAAGTTTTCTATAAATAGCCAATTATTTTTAGAATTTTATATTAAAGTCAATTATTTTTACAATTTTTATATTAAATCTAAGTGATGTAATCGATAGAGATCTATTCTATTAAGAATTATTTCATATTTTATAAAAATTTATAAAAATAGAGTTGTTTTATTGAGATTTTTTGGAAGTTTTTTGTTTTCTCATCTAATTTTTTTAAAATTGGGCAGGAATTTATTAAAATCACAAGCCTGATGGGTAACCTTGAAATTTTTTGGAAGTTTTTCTAGTGGGTTTTTCCAGTCTAATTTCTTTAAAATTCCGCATGAATTTATTGAAATCACAAGCTTGATGGGTAAGTGCTCTAAGGTTTTTTTTAGGGTGTTGAATGCATATATAAAGCCAAGAAAAAAAACAAACTAAAGACAACTCCCAATTAATTTATATTAATTTAATAAATTCAATTGATTTAAAATATAAATATAAATATAAATTTTAAACTTAATATTATATTTAAATAATATATCTAGTGCCCTAAGGTTTTTTCAGGGTGTTGAATCCATATATACAGTCAAAAAACCAGTTTAAATAACACAAAAAAGTCCAAAAAGTAGCATATTAATTTAATAAATTCAATTGATTTAAAATAAAAATAAAAATAAAAATTTTAAACTTAATTTATAATAAATAAATATATCTAAAACTATATTAGAAAGTGAAGATGAATCTTCATAGTTAAGAATCTTGTTACGTGTTTTTTATAATTATTTTATTTTTGTAAGTTATCTTTATATTGCAATAGAAGATTCTACATAGATTAACAAAATTGTTATATTTGGCTTGCCACATTGGAAGCCAAGCAAAGAAATGAAATAGAGAGTGAAGAACTAACAACATTAAAAGGAGTATCCATGATGAACAAAGACCAAAACCAATTGTTTCCCCACATAGGGAAACTAGCAACAAGAGGCAAAAGCAGTGGCCATGTTGAACTAAAAGGTTTGAGCTAACAAGAAAATCAAACTAAGCATAGAGTTAAAGTAAAACATAATTATAGCCCTAAGAGCTAGATGGAGAAGCCAAAATTGAGATAACACTAGAAGGAATTGAAGCATTAGGATGATAAAGAAGTATCCAAGTTCATTGGTTGTTCCTCAACCTTGCATGGTGGAGGAACCAAAGAGCTCGATGGAGAACCCATCTCTAACTGGGTCAGTCAACCTTCCATGTCATGCATGGGCTCTTAGAGTTCATCCAACCTGTTAGCACTCCTCAATGTCCCAAGGTTGAGAAAGGAAACTAAGGAGGTAACCTCAAACCAATCTTTAGACTTGGCAGCTAACCCTATCAAATCAGAGAGGGCTCTCTCAAGAATCTCACAACCATGAAATGACTAGAGAGGGAATTCAGATGTTAGGCTAGATATTAAGTTCAAGGGTATTTGAATTTATGTTTTGTTGGATGAAGCTCATAGATCTAGGAATTAGGCTAAGATTTCTAATGATCAATTGCAAAGATATAATGGGGCAAGGAAGGTATGATCAGTGATAGAAATAGGTTGTCGGGGTGGTGCAGAGATGAAAAGATAGAAGATTAGAATGAGCATGTAAACATGAATTCATTCATCAATAAGAAATAATAGTAGCATGAAAATCTCAACAAAACAGAGCATATAACCTATGAATTATGTTTAAAACTCATGAGATGATCACAAAAAAAGCATAGATATGGTAGGAAAAGAAATACTAGAGAAAGCACTATCACATAAACATACCACAAGAATCCCAAGATAATAACTGCAATTGTCTGGTACACTACCACAAAATGTACACTAGATCCAAAGTTATGATTCACAAACATCCAACCTACAATAATTTGAAATTTGAAGTATTTATATAATTATTTACAAAAAGAAACATCTTGAAACAGAATTCAAGATTTGTTACAAAAATTATAAAAATAGTTTCAAACTGCTAATAATATTGATCGTTTGAGTTTCTGATGTTGTTCTGGGCATTCTGGTGGTAACTAAGGCCTCAAATAGACATTTCTAATCCTGTTGGCTGATGAATTGCACTGTTGTTCCACTTTTCACTGCATTCTGTTCTGAAAACTGTTGTGATAAATGCGCAATATTGTCCTTTGTCCTTTTGCTACTTAAAACATGCTGGAAAGGTCCTTGTTTCCCTCTAAGCAAAGGCGAAATGGATGATTTGGTGCTCTGTGAATGGAGGATGTCTTTCATTTGGGAAATTACATGAAAAACAACAAGAAATCATGGCTAGGAGTGTAGAGAATGAACTAATTTTGACCATCCGAGAGGATTTATTAACCGTTGATCTAGGATTGTTGATTCAGGATGATTAAATTTAGGTCGTTGATCCAAGCCATTGTATATCGCAATCGCAACAAAGAGAGGGTCCTTTTACCATGTTTCATAGTGTTTTGCCCACTGTCCGGACGCGAAACTTCAAAAACCGCAATATATAAAATATCGTGTCCGCTGTCTTTATTGCATCACAACGAGAGGGGCTAGCAGAAGAGGGAATTAAGACTTCTGTGATCCTTGATTGCAATATCGCAATCGGTGAGGTGACGGAACTTGCAATATCACAATCGGTATTCAGGACTTTATCGCAGTCGGTGGGGAGGGTTAATCGTAGACTCGGACCTAGAATGTATTAAAACTTAGCATATATTATTTTAGATTCGGAAGGGCTCCATGCATATCGCAATCACAATGGTCAGGGGAATGGGCCTTGGTTATTGCAAATTGTGATTGCAATTGCAATCGCAATAGAAAAGCAGACAAGGGAGTCGATTTCTGTATATGTGGCACTGCAGGGCCCAGGTCTCTTGCAGTCGAGGAAAAAGTAAAAGTGTAAAGGCTTTTGGGCAATGTAACAACGTATTAACAAAAGGAAAAGAGGTATGGTCGAGGCATGAGAGTTAACAATAATAGCGCAAGGCTAGAGTTAAAATGGATATGGCTATAGTTTAAATGGTTTTTGGTTTGAAGTTTAAATGGGTTATAATAAATGAAATAATATGGGATATGGGGGAGAAGAGATCGGTGATCGACATGGGAGATCACATCGAGAAGGTACACAATCTGAGGGGAATTCTTCGCCTTACATCAACCCAATGGCAGATTCGAACTGGCATGGAAATGGCGAGTACATGTCAGAGGCTGTAAATAGTAATAAATCAAACAGGATGGTTGATAGGAATTGCCATGCTTGTGGGAACAGATGGCAGGATTCGGACAGACGGATGGATAGTAGGAGCGGGCTCCGGGATTCTATAAAAACCTGCATGCAAAGCACCCACCCTCAGAGAATTGCAACTAGCTTCAGCAGAGCGAAAGACATCACTGGTTGTCTGAGGGCCTCCCGCATTACTTTCAGTCGGCATTCGATGAACGGAGTTATGGAAACAAGAAAGAAGGCTCGGCTTGCGGAGGAAATGGAAGCTGCGCGGACCAAGGTGGCCGATAGGAAAGGAAAAGGGGTTGCAAAAGAAGAGGTCCTGGACGATGTCTTGGAGATCCCAGATACTTCAGATGAGGGCGGGAGCAGCGACCCGAGCATGAATGCTGAAGAGTGGGAGCAGTATGCCCTGGGTATTAGCCAGCGGAGCCGGCCTGGCAGACGAGTTCCTACACGCGGGCGTCAGAGGAGGATCCGCCAAGGTGTCGGCGAGACTGCTCCTAGCCGTGGTCAGAACAGCGCGGCCAGTAAAGCCCGGGGCAGTAAGGAAGAGGTCCCTGAGCCGAGCCGTCGTCCTGGTAGGAAGGCCAGACAAACCTTCGAGCACAAAATTCAGCGCGCTGAACGTGCTTAAGTTCAGAACACCAACCCTAAAATCAGGCGCATCATCCAGAATATGGAAGAAGAAGCAATTCAGGCTCAATCGGAGTCGGAAATGGAGGATTGGGAGTTGCTGGTTCATGACCCTGGTAATACAAGAGGAAGGATGTCTCTTTTCAAACAATCCCTTCATATTTATTGGGTAATGAAACGGTTGCTGGCCAAAGCTTTGGAGCAGGTGGCCTCTGAAATGGCTGAGATGGCTCAGGGTGTTCCTAACTTGAGGCTTGAACTCCGCATCCTGCAAATCTCCATGGAGATGCAAGGGAAGCAACTAGAAGAGATTCAGCAACTGCTCAAGTCCAGCCAGCAAAGGAACTTCAAGGAGGACTCTCCAATCTTTGCTAATGCTGTTGAGTAGTCTTTGTTCTTGTCTACCTTTTGATGATTTTGCGGTATTTAGATAATTTAGTCAGCTTCCCTCTTTTTGTAATGGACAGTCTATATATGCATATCAGTAGAATTAGACCAGGGAAGGACTGTAATGTCTATTTAGCCAGGAAAAAGAGATTGCGAGACTTCTTTTTTTGGTATGGTGTTAAAAACTTTAGGTGGACTCCCTACTCGGTTTCCCCTGGTGGGCGGGTAGTTGGTCCACTAATTTTGATGTAATTTTCTGATATATTAATAGAAAATGAGAAGCACCACCTTTGCCTTCAAAAAAAAAAATATGGGATATGGCTAGAGTTAAATGGAAAAGAATGGGAAAATAGAAAATGGCTAGAGTTTGGAAATATGAAAGGAGAATGAAATTAAGGTTGGAAAAGGGAAAAAACCACAGTCATGGGTCCACGAGACAAGTCAAATTGAATATGAAAGTATTATAGTTTGACAAAAGATTATGTCATCAATATGAAAGAGTACATTTGATCACAGATACTATTCAACACTAACACAACCTATGTAAAAGATTGGCCTAGGATTGTCTTCTATCCAACCAAATTTTTCCAATCAATGACTTGACATGCCAATGTAAATCAACAATATGCAAATAATGATTTTGATAGCATCCTAAATTACCTTTATTAGGAACCAAAGGAGCAATGAATACCATAACATATGAATCAAGAGTTACCTATTGTTCATGGTGGATTTTTTCCACTAGTCGAATTTCCTCTTATATCCCTTATGGTGCACTGACATGCAAGCTATGAGTTGAGGATTCTGCTTAAAGACGTGTCCTATAACCATTTAAAGCTCCACAACCTCCATTGGTGCGTCTACAGTGAGCTCTTTAGTGCATTATGGGTTCCAGAGGCAACAAGGCTTCACATGGACCTGAACTGAGGTGAGAGGGGAGTTGAATGAGGTGGCCATGAAAGAGAGAAGCCATTACAAATTGGTTTTCAAGTTGCACTAGGACTGAACAACAACAAAAATCCCTTCGCTTCTAAAATAGTGAACAACGTAAGGGGGAAACCCATTGAAAATGACGGGAGACAACTCACCTAGGAAACCAAGCGAGGGTCCAGGCACAAGGTGGGCGAAGATAAGAGCTAGAGGAAGTGACAAAGGATAGCAACAAGGTCAAGCCACTAGCTTGAAACATAGAACATGATGGAGAGTCGATGAACGCGACTGACACGCATTGCTTATGATTGCCAAGGGACCTCGACCTCTCGCCTTGGGAGATGAGGCTCTTTAAATGTGCCTCAAGGAAAGACATTTGTTGAAAGTGGTAATGGGAGGGCATATTGAGCCCCAACCCCATTTATTTCATTTCATTGCATGGCACCCTGACTGTGTAATTTGTTTTATAATTTTTAATAATAACAATTATTTAAAATAAAGTTAAAAACAATATGATTTGTTTTTTTTTTTTTTAATGTTTAAGAAATATGTGATATTATCATAAATAAGTGTTTTTTGATGCTCGATCGTGAATTACTGATTGATATTTCATCCAATTATTTAATTTATAAAATTATACGAATTTTTATAAAAATTCATAAAACACTAAGATAGTGTTGTTTAAAAAAAAACACTCAATTAGTGATTGATTTCTTAATTATCAATGATGCTCATCATGAATTAATCTTATTGATATTTATAAATTATTTAATTTATAAAATTATACTAATATTTATAAAAATTCATAAAACAAATTTTAAGATAGTGTTTTTTCGTCCACAGGGTCTTGGATAGATGGTGAACGGGTGCTCTGTTAAGGCACACCTTGATGTGAAGTCATTGGTTCAATTCCTTGCTCTAATCGGGGTGACATATTGGACATGATGAAGATGTAGTCCTTCCAAGCTTACAAAAAAAATATAGTGTTGTTTCAAATAAAACTCAATTAGTGATGGATTTCTCAATTATCGATGGATGTAAATATATAGTTAAAGGATAAAATCTGCTTAGCCTCATAACATATAAGAAACACAAACAAGCTTATAGGAAGCGTCAATGTCAAAGAAATTATCATTTAAATTTTTATACAAGAATCGTCAACATCCAAGAAATTATGGTTTTTTGACTTTTTATGGTATCTTTCTAAGGATAAGTAAAACATCAACGTTGAACAATTAAAAATATCGTAATAAATATTTGTATTTAATAAATATGGGTAGTTGAATATTTTATAACATTTTTTTATATATTATCATTAATTACACCGAAGGTGTTCCTATGATGGGTTTGACTGGGTGGATTTAGCCAATAAGATCTGTGTAATTTCATCCTCCTCCATCTAAATAAAAATTGACATGTGGCACTGCAAATGACATCATGGAATTAACTAAGAAGTATTTCGTCATTTCTTTGTTGTGGAAACGTTTCACCTGCACCATTGTTTCCTCCCAGTGGAAATGTTTTAAGAAGAGTAGTGCCTTTCCCAAAAGCCTTATGGTCTGTGGGCTTATCGCGGTGTAAGTATGGAAGTGGTGGTTTTCTCTCAGAGAAGGGTGATGTTTACATTTTTTGGGTTCTTCTGTTGCTAATTATCTCTGGTCAGATGCCTCTATAGGTGATGGCATCTCCCATGACAAAAGTCGGGAGAACATATCTCATATCACAGGTCAAACACTAGGCTCATTCAGGCAACGCCTTGGATCTCATGGACGCCATGATTAAGGAGGATTATGATAAAAGCCAGGCTCTGCTTTGCATCATTGTTTCTCTTGATTTCCTGTAGAGATTGCCAGCAGTGAGGAAGGCGATCTTCATGGCACTAATATTTTCCGCAACAACCTCCAAATTAAATTCTCTTTAGTTACCCAATTTATTGGTTTTTGTACCTTCTTCCCAATTTCTGAATAGGCGTGATTTATGTCATAAGTGCCATAGTTTAATTGCATTTGATTTTATTATGGCCCAA
>APFE031509303.1:0-20660 GCA_000404065.3 Pinus taeda | reverse complement strand
GGAGAGAGAGGGAGAGACGAAGAGTGAGAGAGAGGGAGTGAGTGAGAGAGACAAAGAGAGAGGGAGTGGGAGAGAGATAGAGAGAGAGGGAGACGGGGTAGAATAGGGGGGAGAGTGTGAGAGAGAGGGAGTGGGGGGGAGGGAGAGGGAGGGAGAGAAAGAGGTGTAGGGAGGGTCAAGAAAGAGAACTAAAGAGAGATAGGGGAAAGGTGGGATAGATGAGGTGAAAGAGACAGAGGGAGAGAGATAATGGGGGAGAGAGAGGCGAAGAGGGAGAAGGGGAGTGAGAGCGAGAGGGGTAGAGAGACAGAGAGGGGCAGGAAGAGAGGGAGAGGTAGAGAGAGAGGGAGGTGGAGAGGGAGAGATAGAGAGAGAGAGAGGGATAGAGAGGGTAGAGGTAGAGGGGGAGAGAGGGGGAGGAGCAGAGATATAGAAAAATGGGGGAGATAGTTGGAGAGTAGGAGGGGGAGTGAGAGCAGGAGGGTATGACAGCGAGAGAGAGTAAGGGGGAGAGGGAGAGGCAAAGAGAGAGAGGAGAAGAGAAGATGAGAGAGATAGAGATAGAGAAGGAGGAGGAGGAGGAGGAAGAGAGAGGGAGGGATAGAGGAGGATAGGGAGAGCTAGATGGTGAGGGAGAGGGGGATGAAAAGGGGTAAAGACAGAGATATGTGGGCTGAGAGAGGGGGAAAGGGAGAGGGGGATTGGGAGGTGGAGGGGGAGAGAGTAAGAAAGAGGAAGGGAGAGAGAGGGGGGAATGGGTAGAGATAGAGAGAGAGCGCACTGGAGAGGGGGGCGAAGGGAAGAGAATTGGAGAGGGGAAAGGAGGGAGATGAGGATAGGGCGAGAGAGATGGAGAGGGAGAAGAAGAGGGAGATAGTGAGAGAGAGAGGGCGGTAGGTGGGGGAGAGTGAGGGAGGGAGAGAGAATGAGAGGGAGAGAGGGAGAGGGAGAGGGAGTGAGGGAGCAAGAGAGATGCGGAGGGAGGGAGAGTGATATGGAGGAAAGGAGAGGGAGAAAAAGAGGGAGGGAAGGAAGGAGGAATAGTGGCTGAGGGGCATGGAGAGGAGAAGAGATAGGGAGAGGAGGGTGAGGGGGAGAGAGAGAGAGAGATGGAGATAGGTAATGAGAGAGAGATAGACAAAGAGAGAGAGGGAGAGAAATAGAGAGAGAGAGAGGGAGGGGAGTGAGATGGAGAGGGGGAGAGAGCGCAAGAGGAGGATCAGGCTATGTCAAGAAAGGGGGCATAGGAGGGGGAGAGGGAGAGGGAAATGGAGAGAATGGGAGAGAGGATGAAGGGAGGAAAGGGAGAGAGAGGGAGAGAGCGAGAGAGAGAGGGAGAGAGCAAGAGAGGGAGAGGGAGAGAAAAGAGGGGAAGAAAGAGTGGGAGGGAGAGAGAGGGAGGGGGAAGAAACTGGGATACTAGGATAGGGCGAGGGGGAGTAGGGGGAGAGAGAGAGAGAGAGAGAGAGAGAGAGAGAGAGGATATAACATCATAATATCATGGAAAATAATCGACATGGAATTATAAGAATACAACATCATTATCCTTACATCTAAAATTTATAGTAATAAATACAAAATAAAATAAAATATCAAGTTTTACATCCAATGCAACACTTTTCCTGAACCATGATACGACCATGGAATGTTGAAATACATCGCTTAAGTGCTAATTCTAATATGCATTTTCTTGTTTATTTCCAATTTTAGGACCAACAAGAGGCTATTCCATACTCAAAAGAAGATCCCTCATCTATTATCTTTCTTTTCAAGTATATGAAACATAAATTAAGCCATAGTAACATATAAATTCGCTAATAATAAATTATCCTTCATTCAACCCTAGTTTCCAAAATTATTACTGTTATGAACTACGAGAGCATACTATCGATAAATAAATTAAAAAAATTATTATGCCAAAACAATCACGAACCATAGTAAAATCTAAGTTGAATATATCTCAGAAAATGACATTCCCAACTAATTTTAAATTATAAAATATATTTTTTATCTCTCTCACATACTCAATTATATCATACTCTTTAAATTTATTCGATAACTATCATAATTTTAAAATATATTCCTATATATCAAATTAAACTTCCAATATACTTATTAATATATTATTTGTAATTTTGATATTAATACCATAATCTTAATTTCATGAACAAGAATCATTATAAAATTATGCATTATAATTAGATTACATCCATTGTTTTTGACTATTTATCATTCATAACACTAATATTTTAAAATTTCCATCAACACATTCCAAAACTTACTAATAAAATAAGTACTTCATGAATAGTATTAAACTTACTCATACTTATATCAAAATATTTGTTCACTTAAAATAAAATAAATATAAATTTATTTTACTTTTTACATAAAAAATTGTCATAATTTTTTTTTGAGAACTTAAAATGTCTCTAAAATTATATGTAATTTAACCAATAATCTACACATTTTTTAAACACTAAATATTCTCATTTATTTAATGACATAAATTTTATTTCCATATATAAAATCCAAAATATTATTATTATTGATTACTTTACCAATAATAAACACATGACACTTATAAATACTAACGATATAGAGTGATAAATCATATAATGGGAGACTTGATTGCCTATGAAGCTTGAATGAACTAGAGATGAAGATTTATCATGTGTGGCTAAACTTTTATTAGATTAATGCCTCCCACCATGTGCCACAACTTGAGATAAAATCCACACTCCAAACAAGAAAGAAAATGTCGGAAAAAACCAAGGTTTATCCATTTCAAGGCAAGGAAAAATTAAATCCTCCTTTTTCATTTCTTATAAGTTTATTAATCCAATAATGCCACATCATTTACATCATGGTTCATGGCCCATTTCCATTGAAATAAAAGGAGCACTGCAATATGTATTTTTTCCTAAGGTTACCCAAGTTTATAGGAAAACATATTTTCGATTGCTCTATCAATTTGTATATTTTGAATTAAATGTCCCAAAAGTTAATTCTCAGTGGTTCTCTATATTCGTTTTTCAGAAGAAAAAATATCTTATATCTTCCTATTCATATTAAGTTATAGATACATTATAGTTTTCATTTTACACGGATACATCACAATTTCCATTTTACCATGATCACGGTATGAGCTTCATCTGAAACACTAGTAGCATACTAATCTTGTTATGAGGAGAACAATTACAAAATACATTAACAATATATTACAAAAACTAACAAAATTTAATGTCAGGTCCATGGAGCCTTTCAAGAATGATGGGTCCTTTTTAGTTGTTTAAAGATATCAAAATTTCCTTCTATATTGTCGTTAATTAATATTATATTTTAATAACATTTTGACTTTTCTTCAATTTACTTTTCCAATTTGTTTTGGCAGGGGCTCTCTATTGAGTAGTATTTAAATTTGAAGGAATGGTCTTAATTTCAAATGGAATAATATATATTCATCTAAACGAATAAATATTAAAGGTTATTAAAAAAATTCTACTTCTATTGACCACTGTATATTAAATAAGGCCCTCAAAGAATGTTAAAATGAAATAGTGTCCTAAATTTTTAAAATTTTAACAATTTAAAGGCTATCTACATTAAAATCACAATGAAATCTCAATAAAACATTGTAAATAAGAAAACATTTTTCTCAAATTCCATTTTAAAATCTAATCATATGTTTCTTTTATTCATTTGATGATATTCAGAAGCATTTGGACTTACATCATTGAAAATATAAATCTATTTGTCCAATGGAAAAGGCTTTCTATTTTTCATTTATTTCCATACATCATAAATAACATTCCAATCTACCTCTTTTAGAGCATGTAGACCACTAAGAGACAAAAACATTAATGTCTCTAGTGCTTAATGAAAGTCTTGAGCTACCATCATTGGTATTTAGCCATTGTTTTAGGCTTTAGGCTTACATTAACTTTTGGCCGGTCATAAACATATGGAAGAACTAACTGTTTGTTAATTAAGAGCATCCAATTAAAACTTTGATTTAAATTTCTTCACTACACTTCTTATGAGAAAAAATTAAATTGGTTGACCTAGGGATTGGATTTTATCTTTCAAACACAAAACACAACGTATGTTCTATAGGTTTCTTTGGTTTTTTTTGTTTTTTCTAAATATAATAGGAAAGTTATTCCATGCCATTTAATTTATTTTAATTTTAATATTTAAAATTAAAATGATTTGATCTAGGATTTCACATTGATTATTGTTGTGAAAATCAATATATCTTATTTATAGTGATGTAATATTAAAATTCTTGAAATGGGGTATGAATTTTATTTGTGATGGACGAAAATAATGTAGACTATATATTTTATTTACGTGATTTTAGTTAAATCATTAATATCAAATCTTCTTCTTCTTGTCCCATTTTAATAATTCATCTTATAATGTTTTCTTTTACGAGATAACAATGGTCAAATTAATTTATCATGGAAATTAATCTTATTAAAATAAAACCAATAACAAAAAAAGTTGACATGGAGATCCTATAGGTTCTAAGTGTTTAAATCGAGCTTTGATACCGTATGCAATCATCAGAAATCAAAACATACAAACTATTTGGATCAATCCATGTTATTAATAATTAAAATATAAATATTGAACTCATTAGCATATAATTTACAAAAACATGAGAAGTAAAGACTTATTTGTAAAGTGAAGATATCTCTTACTGCATATTTTGAAGTTGTTTTTCTACTTGCATCTTGTTGGCTGCAACAATGTTTTGGAGATGACTCTCAATCCAATTGTAGGCTCAACTGCATAGAATCTTTATACAGTTGGCCACGTGAGAGCCCTCAATCAACTTTTATAGCTACTTTATATTTTTTAATGTTATAAACCATTAACCCTAAACAGAAAACCCTAAGCCCTAAACCCGAAAAAATATCCCCTAAACCATGAACCCTAAGCAGTTTATAATATTTTGAACCGTGAACCCTAAGCCCTAAACCCTAAATCCCCAATCCTGAACCCTAAACCATAAACCCTAAGAATTTTATAACATTTTAAAAAGTGTTTTGTAACTTTTATTTAAGTGTTAATTAAAAGCATTTAATAAAGTGTTTAAACCATAAAACATAAACCCCAAACCCTAAACCCTAAACCTTAAGCATTTTATAACATTTTAAGAAGAGTATTCTGACTTTTATTTAGGTGTTTCTTAAAAGAATTTACCAAAGTGTTATAAACCCTAAACCCTGAGCATATTATAACATTTTAAAAATAGTTTTTTAAAATTGATTTAAGTGTTTATAAAAATAATTTAGTAAAGTGTTATAAAATTAAAAACCTAAACCCTACACCCTACACCCTAAACACTCAACTCCAAACCATAAACCCTAAACCTAAATACTAAGTATTTTATAACATTTTAAAAATCATTTTGTAACCTTTATTTGAAAGTTTATTAAAATAATTTACTAAACCATAAACCCTAAACACTAAACCCCAAACACCAAACCCTAAACACTAAACCCTAAACCCCAAACCCTAAAGCCTTATAAAACCTAAACCCTAAATACTAAACCACAAAACCTAAACCTTAAATCGTAAACCATAAACCTTAGCCCCTAAACACTAAACCTTAAACACTAAAATCCAAACCCTAAACCCTAGGAATTTAATAACATTTTAAAAAACATTTTGTAATTCTTATTTAAGTTTTTAACAAAAGCATTTAATAAAGGGTTATTAAGCCTAAACCATAAACTTTAAACCACAAACCCTAAACACTAAACTCTAAACCTCAAACCCTAAACCCTAAACTCTAAACTCTAAACCCTAAAACCTAAACCTTAAGAATTTATAACATTTTAAAGGTCATTTTCTAACTTTTATTTAAGTTCTTATTAAAATAATTTACTAAAGTGTTCTAAACACAAAACCCTAAACGATAAACCCTAATACCTAAACCTTAAGCATTTTATAACGTTTTAAAAACATTTTTGTAATTTTATTGAAGTGTTTATTAAGAGCATTTACTAAAGTGTTATAATCCCTAAACTCTGAACTCTAAACCCTAAAACCTAAACCCTAATAATTTTATAGCATTTAAAAAAGTGTTTTGTAACTTTTAACTAAGTGTTTATTAAAAAACATTTACTAAAGCATTTTCAACACTAAATCGTAAGCGCTAAACGCCAAACCCTAAACCATAAACCATAAAACCTAAGTATTTTATAACATTTTTAAAAGCGTTTTGTAATTTATTTTATTTTTTATCAAAAGCATTTACTAAAGTGTTATAAACCCTAAAGCTAAGAATTTCACAACATTTTAAAAATCATTTTGTAACTTTTATTTAAGTGTTTATTAAGAGAATTTACTAAAGAAAAAAACCCTAAACCCTAAACTCCAAACTGTAAATCCTAAACACTAAACCCTAAAAACGAAGCTTTTTATAACATTTTAAAAGTATTTTGTAACTTTTAATTAAGTGTTTATTAAAAGAATCTACCTAAGTGTTATAAACCCTAAAATCTAAACCCTAAACCCCAAACCCCAAACCTTAAGCATTTTATAGCCTTTTAAAAAGTGTTTCATAACTTTTATGTTAGTGTTTATTAAAATAATTTACTAAAGTGTTATAAACCCTAAACCATAAACCCTAAACTTTAAACCCTAAAACCTAAACCCTAAACCTAAAAACCTAACCGCTAAACCCTAAACCCTAATCTGGAAGCATTTTATGACATTTTACAAAGTGTTTTGTAACTTTTTTTTAAATGTTTATTAAAATAAATTACTAAAGTTTTATAAAAACCTAAACCCTATACCAAAAACCCTAAATCATAAACCCTAAGAATTTAAAAAACATTTTAAAAGGTGTTTTGTAGCTTTTATTGAAGTGTTTATTAAAAGCATTTACTAAAATGTTATAGAACGTAAACACTAAACCATAAACCCTAAATTCCAAACCCTAAACCATAAAGTGTAAACCATAATCATTTTATAAAATTTTATGAAGTGTTTTGTAACTTTTACTTAAGTGTTTCTTAAAAGAAATTACTAAAATGTTATAAACCCAAAACTCTAAACATGAAACCCTAAAACATAATGATTTTATAAAATTTTAAAAAGTGTTTTGTAAATTTTATTTATGTGTTTATTAAAACCATTTACGAAATTTTTATAAACCCTAAACCATAAACCGTAAACCGTAAACCCCAAACCCTAAACACTAAACCATAAACCCTAAACCCTAACCATTTTACAACAATTTAAAAACTATTTTGTAACTTTTATTTAAGCATTTATTAAAAGAATTTCTTAAAGCATTAGAAACCATCGACCATAAACCCTAAACTCCACACCCCAAAATCCTAAATCGTAAATCCTAAACCCTAAGAATTTTATAGCATTTTAAACCTAGAAGCATTTTGTAACTTTTTGTTAAGTGTTTATCAAAATAATTTACTAATGCGTTATAAACCCTAAACCATAAAATTTTTATTACATTTTAACAAGTGCTTTGTAACTTTTTAAAACCTTAAAAATTATAGACTAAGACTTTTATAACATTTTAAACCCTAAACGTAAGCATTTTATAACATTTTAATAAGCCTTTTGTAACTCTTTTTAAGTGTTTATTAAAACCATTTACAAAAGGGTTGTAAACCCTAAGCCCTAAGAATTCTATAACATTTTAACAAGCGTTTGGTAACTTTTTTAAAGTGTTTATTAAAAGTATTTACTAAATCGTCCCCAAACACTAAAACCTAAGAAGTTATAACATTTTATCAAGTGTTTTATAACCTTTTTTTAATTATTTATTAAAAGCATTTAATAAAATTTTATAAGCTCTAAACCCTAAATCCAAAGCCATAAGTTCCAATCCCTAAACCATAAGAATTTACTAAAATGTTATGAACCCTAAACCGTAAACATTGAACACTAATCATTTTATAGCATTTTGAAAAGTGTTTTTTAACTTTTATTTAAGTGTTTATTAAACAAATTTAGTAAAGTGTTATAAAACCTAAACCTTAAATGCTAAACCCTAAACCATAAACATTATAAAATAAACCCTATACCGAAGTTTAGTGAAGTGTTATAAAACTTAAACCTTAAATGCTAAACCCTAAACCCTAAACCCTAAACCCTAAATCCTAAACCATAAACACTAAATCCAAAACCTTAAACCCTAAACCCTAACAATTTTATAACACTTTAAAAAGATGTATTGTAACATTTATTTAAGTGTTTACTAAAATAATTTACTAAAGTGTTATAAACCTTAAACCCTAAACGTAAAACCCTAAAACCTAGAACCCCAAACCCTAAAACCTGACCATTTTATAACATTTTAAAGAGTGTTATGTAACTTTTATTTAAGTTTTTATTAAAAGAATTTACTAGAGTGTTATAAACCATAAACCCTATACACTAAACCCTAAACAGTAAGGATTTTATATCGTTTTAAAAAGTGTTTTGAAACTTTTATTTAAGTGTTTATTAAAAGCATTTACTAAAGTGTTATAAACCTTAAACTGTAAACCCTAAACCCTAAGCATTCTATGACATTTTAAAAAGAGTTTTGTAAATTTTATTTATTTCTTTATTAAAACCATTTTCCAAAGCCTTAGAAAAACTAAACACTAAACCCTAAATCCCAATCCACAAACCCCAAACCGTAAACCCTAAAAATTAAATTTTTATAACATTTTAAAAATCATTCTCCAACTTTTATTTAAATTTTATTGAAAGAATTTAGCTAATTGTTATCAATGCTAAACCCTGATTCCAAAATATTGAGCTGTATAGGCTAATTCTTAAAGCCTAAACCCTAAACCTTAAAAGAATTTACTAAGGTCTTATAAACCCTAAACCCTAAAAGCATTTACAAAGGTCTTATAAACCCTAAATCCCAAAACCTAAACCCTAAAATCTAAATCCTAAGAGATTTATAGCATCTTACAAAAAATTTTGTAACTTTTACTTAAGAGTTTCTTAAAATCATTTTCTAAAGTGCTGTAAACCCTAAACCCTAAACCCAAACCCTTAAACCTAAGGATTTGATAACATTTTATTTTTTTTTTAATTTTATTTAAGTATACTAAGACCATGTATTAAAGTGTTATAAACCCTACACCCTAAACCGTAAACCCCAAACCCTAAACCATAAACCATAAACAACAAACCAGAAGCATTTTATAACATTTTAAAAACTATTTCTTAACTTTTATTTAAGCGTTTGATAAAAGAATTTATTAAATAATTATAAACAATAAACCCTAAACCCCACACCCCAAACCATAAAACCTATGAATTTTATAACATTTTAAACCCCCAACACTAAACCCTAAACCCTAAGCATTTTGTAGCATTTTAATAACCATTTTGTAACTTTTTTCGAAGTGTTTTCTAAAAGAATTTACTAAAGTGTTTTAAACCCTAAGCATTTTATTACATTTAACAAACAATTTGCAACTTTTCAAAACCCTAAACCCTAAACCCTAAGAATTTTGTAGCATTTTAAACCCTTAACCCTAAACCCTAAGTATTCCATAATATTTCAATAAGTGTTTTATAATATTGTTTTAAGTTTTTATTAAAACCATTTACTCAAGTGTTATAAAATCTAAACCCTAAACCCTAATAATTTTATAACATTTTAGTGAGGATTTTGTAACTTTTTCTAATATGTTGATTAAAATCATTTACTTAACTTTCCCTAAACCATAAACCCTAAGTATTTTATAACATTTTAACAAGAGTTTTGTTTCTTTTTTTTAAAGTGTTTATTAAAACAATTTACTCAAGTGTTATAAACCATCAGCCCTAAACTCTAAACGGTAAGCATTTTATAACTTTTTAAACCCTAAACCCTCAAAATTTTATAACTTTTATTTAAGTTTTTATTAGAACCATTTAATTAATGGTTATAAACCATAAAAAATAAACACTAAACCCTAAACCCCAAACACTAAACCCTATACCCTAAACCCTAAATTGTGAACCTTAAACCCTAAACCCTAAACCCTAAACCCCAAAACCTCAATGCTAAACCATAAAACCTAATCCCTAAGTATTATATAATATTTTAAAAAGTGTTTTGTAAATTTTTAAGTGTATATTGAAAGACTTAAGTGTTATAAACCCTAAACTCTAAATCCTAAACCATCAACCCTAAACCCAAAACACCAAACCATACACCCTAGGAATTTTAAAAACATTTTGAGAAGTGTTTTATAACTTTTATTTAAGTGTTTATTAAAAGAATCCACTAAAGTGTTATAAACTCTAAACCCTAAGCCCTAAACCTTAAACCCCAAACCCTAAACCCTAAGAATTTTATAGCATTTTATAAAGTGTTTTGTAACTTTTACTTAAGTGTTTATTAAAAGAATTTACTAAAGTGTTATAAAACCTAAACCCTAAATGCTAAAACCTACGGATTTTATAACATTTTCAAAAGCGTTCTGTAACTTTTATTCAAGTGATTATTAAAACCATTTACTAAGTTTTTATAAACCCTAAGCCCTAATCTCTAATCCCTAAACCCTAAGCTCTAAACCCTAACCATTTTACAACATTTATTTAAGTTTTTATCAAAAATTTGTATTAAAGCATTATAAACCATAAACACTAAACCCTAAACTCCACACCCCAAACCCTAAACCGTATGAATTTTATAACATTTTAAACCCACAAGCATTTTGTAACTTTTGTTTTAGTGTTTATTAAAAGAATTTACTAAAGATTTATAAACCCTAAACCGTAAGTATTTTATTACATTTTAACATGTATTTTGTAGCTTTTTAAAACCCTAAACCCTAAACAATAAAACCTAAGCATTTTATAACATTTTAATAAGCCTTTTGTAACTTTTTAAAGGTTTTATTAAAACCATTTACTAAAGTGTTGTAAACCCTAAAACCTAAGGATTATATAAGATTTTAACAAGCATTTTGTAACTTTTATTAAAGTTTTATTGAAAGCATTAACTAAATTGTCCCTAAACCCCAAACCCTATACTCTATACACTAAACCCTAAAGACTAAGCATTTCATAACAATCTAAAAAGTGTTTTGTAACTTTTTTTAAGTGTTTATTAAAGGCATTTATTGAAGTGTTATAAATCCTAAGCCCTAAACACTAAGAGTTTTATAACATTTTAAAGAGAATTTTGTAACTTTTTTTAAGTGTTTATTAAAAGAATTTACTAAAGTCTTACAAACCCTAAACCCTATGCATTTTATAACATTTTATACCCTAAACCCTAAGCATTTAATGACATTATATCAATATTTATAACTTTTTTTATGTTTTTATTAAAAGCATTTACTAAAATGTTATCAACACTTAAGTCTACAATCTAATCCCTCAATATTTTATAACATTTTAACAAGCGTTCCGCTACTTTTTTTAATTGTTTATTAAAAGAATTTACAGAGTGTTATAAACCCTAAACCCCAAACCATAAGTATTCTATAACATTTTAACAAGTGTTTTGTAACTTTTTTTAAAGTTCCTTTTAAAAGAATTAACTAAAGTGGTATAAATCCCAAACCCAAAACCCTAAAACCTCACCCTAAAAGGTACACATTTTATAACATTTTCAAAAACGTTTTGTGACATTTTTTAAGTGTTTATCTAAAGCATTTACTAATGTATTTTAAACCCTAAACCCTAAGTATTTTATAACACTTTAACAAGCGGTTTGGAAATTTTATTTAAGTGTTTATTAAAAGCATTTACTAATGTGTTATAAACCTCTAAACCCTAAACCCTAAATTCTTAACCCCAAACTTCAAACCCACAACACTAAACCCCAAACATTAACCATTTTATAACCTTTTCAAAAGTGTTTTGTAACTTTTATGTAAGTGTTTATTAAAAGAATTTAATAAAATTTTATAAAACCTAAACCCTAAAAGCTAAACCCTAAACCCTATATTCTAAAACCTAAACCCCAAACCCTATGTATTTTATAACATTTTAAAGAGTGTTTTCTAATCTTTATCTATGTGTTTATTAAAACCATTTACTAAAGTGTTATAAACCCTAAACCGTAAAACCATAAACCCTAGGTATTTTATAACATGTTAAAATTTGTTTGTAACTTTTATTAAAGTGTTTATTAAAAGAATTTACTAAAGTATTATAAACCGTAATTAATATGCCCTAAACCTTGAACCATAAACCCTATATCATAAACCCTAAGAATTTTATAACATTTTTAAAATGGTTTTGTAATTTTTATTTAAGTGTTTATTAAAATGATTTTCTAATGTTTTATAAACCATAAATCATAAACCCTAACCATTCTACAACATTTTAAATATGGTTTTGTAACTTTTATTTAAGTGTTTATTAAAATCATTTACTAACTCATTTTAAACCCTAAACCCTAAGAATTTCATAACATTTTAACAAGAGTTTTGTAACTTTTTTTAAGTTTTTATTTAAATAATTTAATAAAGTCTTATAAACACTAAACTCTAAACTCTAAACCCTAATCATTTTAGAAAAATTGAAGACCTAAAGCATAAACCCTAGACACTAAACCCTGAGCATTTTATAACATTTTAAAAAGATGCACAAAATTTATGTGGTGATTTTTAGTTTTTTTAGTTTCAATTTTTACCCATACATTTTAATTATTTGATTTTACCAATATAAAATTATTTTAAGTTTCATATTTTTTATATATTTTTTATAATAAAATAATTATAAACAATGTTTTATATTTAAATAATTATACATTTCTGCCTCGCATTAAGTTTTAGAAATCACATATTAATATAATCAGATGAAACTAACAATACTTTAATTTCGACAGGATAGTAGACGATGAAGCCCATTTCCACAAGTCGATGTAAAATTATTTCTAAACCCGCCTTCGAAACTCCATTACCTTCTACAAGAAAGAGGCCAAGTCACATCAATTCTAAAACTGTCTTGGAAACTCCATTACCTTCTACAAGAGGCCAAAATTGCCTTGGAAACTCCATTACCTTATGCAAGAGGCCAAGTCACATTAGAGGGAAAATTGGTAGAAATTTCATAAATGAGAACGGTGTAATAGATAACTGTGGAAACCAGATCTTTTATCAGAGAAAATGTTTATCAAACCCGGTTTCAAAATGGCGGTCTCATCACATAATGAGAGAAAACCGCTAAAGCCGAACAATATATTAAAAACCTTCTAGTAGATTTGGTTGCTGCAACAGAAAAATAATTTGCCTCTGGATCGACAGTAAGCCGTTCTTTCTTCCATATGTCAGTGTGAGGTACAATGAAAGGTGGCCTATCCATGGCTCAACTTGTCGATTCCGAAGAGGTAAATTGTAGGTTAGAGACACCAGTTTTTAAGGATATACCTACAAACCCTACCCACAAAGATTCCAAGGCACATCAGAGTGAATGGAGGCTGTGTTAACTGAAACCTTGACAAAATCCGTTTCGCCTTTCCTTTCTGCATAATGACGTCGTCCCTGGTATACACGCCTCCAAATTTATTAGAATCTCATACTCTGAATCAACTGGCATGTCGCGTTCAACCCAAACTGAAGGAGCTACTACCTTTCGACCTGCATCGCCATTTTTCTTTGTCGGGCAGAACTTGATATATTTCGCGGCATAAACCAGTTCTAGCTTATGCCATTAAATTCAGTTGTATACGGGTATTATCATCTCACAATATGCAATTACCGCCGCGAGTTAACCGCCTTGGATATGCGGTTATCGTCAATAGGTATGCCATTATCACTATTGACGCGAATTATCACCTGATCCCACACAATATTCGAGTGCTTATCACCAGTGGTTATGCGAATTATCGTGTGTAATCTGAATTATCACCAGTAATCGTTCGATACGCGGTTATATTCGCATCACTAAGCTGATATGCCAGTTATCCCCACCAGATAGTCGCGTTATTCAGTGATACGCGGTTATCACTGTATGATATGCTGATCATTACACTGATATCCGACATGTCTTTACCGTTTATGCGTGTATTTCAGCCGGACATACTAGTAATCGCCACGGAATATGCAGATTAATTCTCGTTATGCGAGTTCTCACATTAGTTACGCGAATTATCTTGCTTGGGTACGCCACTTATATTCTGATACGCTAATTATCATCGGATATGCGAATTATCAGCCGATCTGCCGCTTATCAGCATCGAATATGCGAATTATCAGTTTTTAAGCGGGTTATCGCAGCCAGATCTGCAGACCATTACGCTGATGAGCAAGTTATCTCTGTTGTTTATGCGGGCGATCGAATCTGTGACTAATCACCGTCGAATATGCCAGTTATTTTCACCTGTATCGAGCTACCCCGCTGGATATGCGGATGCGAAGTCTTAGCCATTTATGCGAGTGATCCGCTCCCCTGATTCGCTTGGTCGCGTCCTGGTTTGCCAGGTAGGTACGATAGGATTTTCTCCCTTCACAATTTGTCCGTTCGGATTTTGTTCATGGTTAAGTCATATGGGAGTTGAGTGACCCCCATTCTTTCTCTTCCTGAGCGAGAGGTCGAATCTTCCAATAAGATAAGTTCACGGTCGATTGGACGAAGTCGCTACGGCGTGAAGAAAGAGATCAATCCCACTTTCATTATTTCCCACCTTTTTGGTGCATTGGTGGCCCCGGGACGAGAGACCTCCAATTCCTCACCGAGAGCCTTAGACATTTACCTCGTTACTCCATGGATCCCGGCAACCCTTATCTGGATTTGGATTTGAAGATTCACCTTTCCGGGCAACCAATAAATCCTATGCTATTGGACCATCAATGAATGGAATTTATTGGTTGCCATACCTTTTGGCTACCATGACCCTGCGTGTTGCTTCATGAGCATTCGTTTCCGATCGCCTCATATTTCCGAGCAGGTGAAAGCCAGAGGGACTCAGAGGAATCTGCAATAGACCCACCCAACTCTCGAGCGTGTCTTTTCACCGTATCGAGTTCATAATCTCATTAAGTACTTCACTGGTGATCTTTTTCAATCCAACAAACCAAGCTTGTGTTTTCAACTTATCTAGTATATTATCTCATTAAGTACTTCATTGCTGATCTTTTTCAATCCAACAAACCGTACACTATTTGAATTTTAAATTTCCCCATTTTAAATTTGAATTTGCCCACCCATCCGCTCACTCTGCGTTATTTTGATTTCATCATTATTAAACCCTAAATCTGAGTGTTGGAAGAGCGATAAGGGCACCATGGCAGAAGAAGCCTAGAGGACACCAAGAGGTTCAACATATTGTCGAAAGAGGTTGGCATCCCTCTAGTCGCGTTTTTGCTCAATGGCAGTAACAAGTACGATGAGTATGAGATTTCTGACCACCTCAGAAGGTTCGGGTGGATCGTGCCCGAATACACCATGGCTCCTGACTCGCAGCACGTCACCCTTCTGCGCGTGGTGGTTCACGAATATTTGAACGAGAGTCTCACAGAATCACTGGTTTGTGACATAGAGAAGTTGCACGAACTTGACGCGCTTTCTCCAAAATTAGTGAAGGAAGTGACGACCACTTTGGCAGAAAGCTATCCTCAACTCAAAGATGACAAAGACATTGACGTCGCGAAGATTAAGTCATCAGATGATGGGTTATGTGTAAATTATAATGGGGTAAAACCAAAACATAAAAACCAAAACAATTAGTGATGGGTTGATGGGTTATGTGTAAATTATAATGGGGTAAAAAACTTACCAGTGTAGTTAGTTGTAAATATGTTACTTTATGATAGTTTTCAAGAGCAAGGAATAGACATCAAGTGAACTTACGGAAATGAGGCCATATTTCTTTCTTTATGTTTCTATGTTTTATCTCTCTAACTATTTATGACCTCTTAGTTGAGAGTGTTTTTTTTTGCACTTGATCTGGTTATAATGTTGGGGTTGAATATATGTTTATAATTTGAGCTCATTGGATATTGGTCATTCAAACACTCACTATATAATTCATACCACCCTCATTATTGTAACACATACTTAATGGTAACTACATCTAATTAAGAACTTGAATGTAAATCTCTTAACAACCTATGTATATTTTACACATTTGCAAGCTCGATGTAAAGATAATTCACCATTTTGTGTTGTCTAAAATATAAGCGTGTTAATAATTTTATTTGCGATAAAATAATTTGTTAACCTTGCCAAAATTTTCCAATTTGTATGATTCTAATTCTGTTTGGGTATGAACCTACACATGATGAACCTTTTAAACATCACAAAACCTAAAAGTAGGATTACAACACTAAGAACTATGATTTTATTCACTCATTTTCTAAGTCATTAAACCCTCATGTAACATACCCAATCACTTATAATTGCTACATAAAAGAATTTTTACAAATACAATAGTCATACCACCAGACATAAGAATTTTGCCCTTGATGAATGTATTAATTATTGTGTAACTAACAACTTTCGTTTATTTATTCCATGATAAAGTCAACTAAGGTAATATAACTACTGAGTTACCAGTGTGACATGTACATATATACATGGGGTTTTTCTTTATTAATGGTTATGTCCTATGTTGATCGAATATATCTATATATATATATATATATATATAGTGTGTGTGTTGTGGCGGCGTGTGTGCAAGGATATATATATATATATATATATATATATCTGTTGATCTCAATAGGTGCCACTATAATTACCTACCATCACCTTTAATTACCTATACATATATATTTAAGTAGTAACCATTCTAGGCACATATTGACATCAACATTCTTGGGTTATCATACACATTGATATGTAATATATGTTTAATGTTATGATGACATATTGTGAACATTGTATGAAGGATTCTCACTCCATACCATAATAAATTGTTCTTGTGTCGAACCTTTACTAGTTATAATGTAATGTTATGGCTTAAATAATAACCCTCTTTCGACGTTAACTGTAAAATTCTCGAATAAATGCCAGTTGTATGCTGGGATAGGTGTGCCCATTGGAGTCGTTGGATTTCACCACCTAATTAGATGGTGGGCATGCTACTTAGGATAGCTAGGGAAACTACCGAACCTCTCCTCAACTTTGGTGCTCATTCTATTTGATTCTCTGTCGAAGGGTTTCATCTACAACCTCCAGGCTAGGGTTTTATCCTTCATGGCCTTTCTTGTTGTCTACTACTATTTGTTAGTTGGTAATATCCAAAATTTCTTATTAGTGGTATTAATCTTCTTCGGTTCCATCACCGTCTCTGTGAGACTTTCAAATGGAGTTACCATGGTCTCAGTTTTTGGCATGTCTTCATGTCAACAAGTAACTTTACACTATTATATTGTTTATGTTTCCATACTTTCTAGTTCTTGACAACCAAGCTCAGAATGGATTTTCTTTGTTGGAGGTGTACACCTAATTATTCCTTTTTCAATGAAATGGCCACCAGACTCAGGTAAGCCAAGACAAGTTTTTCCTAAAATTTTGTTTTAGATAATTTAAGGAGTGCTTATTCCTTTGTTTCTCACAATTTCCTTTTTTATTTAATAGGTAATCCAGTTTTTACTCAATTGACAACTTCTTTCATTTCAATTCCCAGAGTTCGCCAAACTCACTGCAACAGATGTAGGGAAGAGAATATCCTTGTTATATGTTTTTTTTTTTACTTCTTTGTTAGATTATCTGTGTACCTTAGTTAACAATAACCTTGTCAAATATGTAGGAGTCATCGTTAGGTTTGGTTGGATATTGATTATAACATATTAGAGTCATCTTCTCAACACCTTCCACTTATTAGGTACCCTCATGCACTGGATTTTACTAGTTGCTACAAATTCCAATCCTTTTTTGTTTTGTTTTGCTAAGCTACAATTTTCTTATGCTACTCCCCTCTCTAGATGCGAAGTCTTAGAAAAGAGTTGGGGGTTTCTTCCATACTTCAAGTAGTTAATGGGCCTTTATCTCTATAGTTAAGGTCACATTACAATTTCTATCTCATTCTTTAGGTTATAATTCTTTTTTTCTTCTCACTGCTATAGATACTTTTCAAATCCAGGTACAAGGTTTAACATTGTACTCTGCATCATATTCAATGGAGCCAATTTCTTTCTCATCTTACAATAAATTGCTTCTTATTTAGGTGCACCAAATTACACTGAGTGACACAGGGATTCTTTCATACCAATCTGCTCGAATTTATGGAATTTTAATTTTGTATTTGACACAGAGACACTAATGTTTTATTTATAATTTAGAAAAAATTACGAGCTTGGATTGTTTCATTTCCATCATGCACCATTATTTCTTATTTTTTAGACATTGAGTTTTATGCAAAATTGAGAATCTTTCATATTCCCTATAGCAGTTTACATTATATTTATAATTATTTAAGGAACAGTGTGTCACAACATATTCTTAGTGATTTAGGTTTTAATGTGGTAGCGAGGTTTTTCTGTTTAACTGCATTGTATATATTCCTCTTATGAGACTCAAATTTGTGTTGAGATAAATGATTTGGGTCAACCGATGTTGTTTCTTCTAACTGTCACGAGAAACAATTGAAGTTAGTTATGCCTAATGGGAAAGAAAAAAAAAAGGAAGAAAAGCTAAATATAGTTTTGTCTTGGATTGATTTTGTGTTTCTGGAAGAAAAGAAACAAGAAATTGAAATATTAAACAAATATTCAAGAACACCTTGATAATTAGAGGGTTCGATAGAAATACCATGTGGTAGAATTTTAACAAGATATTGTGGGAGATAAATCCGATATATAGATAAAACTTACTAGTGGGAGATAATGACTGGTAAAATCAGAAAATGGTTTACAGGATGCTACATAGTTTTTTTGAGGTAAACAACTCCAATAATATTCCTACTTTTACCTGATAGTTAGAGGGAGAGTTCATGCAAAAATATTTACACAAGTCAGTTCAACACTAAGAGGAACGTGGAAGCCTATTGATTATTTCTGAAAGGAAATAGATAATAATTTAGTCCTTCAAGTACTTGTGTAAGATATTTGAATTGTGTATATTTTGTGAATAAAATATTAATTACATGTTTTGGAATTAATTGATAATTAAAGAAATATACTTTTTTGGACTAGCTGTGCCATTGTAGGTTTTCAAGAGATATAAATAAAGTTGAAATTAGGAAGCCTATGTCTACATATGAAGGTAGAATCTAGGATTGTTTATGAATAAATATACAATTATGTGGTAGGTAAAATTTATGAATAGGTAACTAAAAATTAAAATTCAACTTGAATGGTGGAATAGTTATCTCTAACAACTGTTTGTTTATTGTATGTAAAAAATACTAAAATAAGAAGGTATTATGGGTCTTATGCCATGGTTGGACTCATGAATTCCTGAGAGAAAAGTATGACCTTGAAGGTTTCTCATCCAGAAGGTTTCTCTTCTAGATTGGTTCATTATATTTTCTTTTCATCTATCTTGATGGTTTCATAGTGGACAAAGTGGAGAAATCATAATGATTATGTAGTTGTCTTGAAAGATACATAATGATTATTCAAAGGTGCATATAATTTATTTTTACTTTGTTCTAGACTAAAGGATTTTGGGACTAAATGTAAGTGAGAAACATCTAGTCTACACTTCAATAAATTGTGGAAAAAATCTCAAATATCTTGTTATATTTCAAATTTTGGGATCTTAAACACCCACAACTCAACGAATATTAAGTAGTGTGAAGTGACATAATGTACAAGATGAAGTGGAAAATGAAGATCGAATAATTCATTTGGTCAAGATTGACATGGAAATCCTAGGAGTTAAAAAATGTCCAATCAATTCAAAAATAAAAAAGTACTCTTAATAAGCAAGAAATTGGAAAAAAATTGATTCATATTTTTTAAATGTTAGTTTCATTTATTTTATTATTCATCCCATAATTAATTACAATCAACATTGGCCCAATTCTCCCTATATGGGATGTTAGGAGGGGAGATGTCACACCCATAATTTTGAGAGGTAATAGAGTAGAACTTGAATACTCGTAATAGAGTAGAACTTGAATACTCTTCGGAACAGACATGAAAACATTCATGTAGAGGAAAGGGTGAGACACCGAAAAATATTATTCTAAGCGAATGAGGCTTTGTATCCAATGAGGTCTCAATGGGTAACGGTGAATCAAATGTGATACAACACATCATTGGTTATTATATTATATGGCTTGAACTTGTGAATAATTAAAGATATTATGTTTTAATTTAATTATCACACAACATTCCCAATTAAATTTTGTGCATCTTTTTTTTATTGACATATCAATTAAATTTTGTGCTCTCTCTCTTTCCCCTCCAATTCCTCCCTAACCACCACCTCCTCTCACCCCTCCTTCAACTCCAGATCTTCCCCCTCCTCTAACACTGAATCCCCTCCACTTGTCCATCCTCCTCCTTCTCCAACACTTCCACCTCTTAACACTCCTCTTCCTCTCACTCCTCCTCCTACTCACACCCGTCCCTGTTACCACCTCCTCTTGGCTCCCACAACCTCCTCCTTCTACTCCTGCCCTCCCGCCTACCACCTAGCCTCCTCCTACTCCGCCACCCCCTAGCCTCCTCATCCTCCACCTTGCCCACCCATTCGTCCCTTGCATCATCCTCCATCCTCCCCCACTTCCACCTTTGTTTCCTCCTCTCACCTCCCCCGCCTCCAATTTACCTCCCCCC
>APFE031509278.1:0-16591 GCA_000404065.3 Pinus taeda | reverse complement strand
TGGCACGCAATTAGTTGCGATGCAATGCACTAAGCTCCTCTCCAGCAGGATGCATGGCGGATCACTATGGCTCGACAATGAATACCCAATTCATGTCAATGATATCCAGAAAATGACAGGACTCTCAGTAGGAGGAAATGCAGTATCTATAGCATTCCAAGGAGGAACAAAGTGAGAAAATAAGGAAGGCGACAAATATTACTATGAAAAATATAAGACCAAGCGTGGAGGCAAAGGCGCGAAGATTGATCTCATCAACAAGGAAGAAATAAAATTTGCCTTCTACATAACAGTAGGGAAGACAATGAGGCATTTTTCCAAGAATAAGTGTACCTTGGACACAATATCGATTGCGGAACATTGTTGCAAAGGGGAGGTGCTTAACTAGTCAGCCTTCATACTGAATGAATATTTGAAGCCTATGAAGCCAGATATAGGAAAAGCACCAATTTCATATTTGGTTATATACTCATGAAACTAGCAATGTGGAAATGGCAACCGCCAAAAGGAAGGCCCATGATGGAAATTAGAGATGATCAACCTATAGTACTCAGGTACGAGCCATGGAGAGCCTCAAGGGACCCCAGTAGCAAAGAAATCAATGAGGCGACCTTTAGCGACTGGTATGGAATGATGCTAATTACAATTAGGAAGGCAGAGCGAATACTCGGATAGTTGCTTGATGAGTTTTCACAGGATATATGGTTTGGGGTTACCCATGGGCACACAATCATCAGGCCAAGATGTGTTCATCTAGAAACATTCCAAATGAGGCTACAAAATTTTTCCTTATTCTGCAATTTCCTATTACTTCAATTCACGATTTCTGGGCATATTAGAGTTGAGCTTCAGCAAACTTCTGAATCGAATTCAACATATTCAAATTACCTCTGGCAATACCCTGCGTCCTTCATTATAACATTCAATCGATTCCTTCACGTGAATCTGGAACCCAACAATTAAATTCGTTTTATTTGAATTCCAAATAGAATAACCAATGTTTAAAACAACGCCTTACGTTTTCTACATCTCAGCTGAAACACAAGTCGACTTTTGAAAACTCCCCTCTGCACATCTGCATTAAACAATCATTGTTTCATCGATTCAGGACAGACAGAATCCTGACAAATTCTGTGTCTAGATCAACCTCTGCACATCGATTTATCAGTGCTAAAACAAATTAAATTGCTTTAATTCATGACTTTGTCAGATGTAATTCTTCAGCACTCGACTTTACCAAGCAACTCCAGGTGTGAATTCACTGCATAATGCTCACAAACAGAAATCGACCCAACAAATCCTGTCTTCCTGTTATGAAATTTGATTGCACAAAAATCGATTTATTAACCTTAACAACGTTGTCATTTACTTTAATTGTGATTGCCCATTTCATGCAATTCAACCAGCTTCAAATGCCTTTCCTCAACATGTGCAAACAAAGTTGATATGAATCGATACTCATTTACAAGCAGAGCTTACAATATTTTAATACAAATATCGCTCACCATCCAAGAAAACAAAACATACTTCAATTACAAAATTCCTCTCATAGGCACACACAGCAAATTGTTGCTAACGTTTGAAGAGAATACATTACAATTCTTCTCTTATAAACCAGTAAATTAAATACTAGCAAATTCATCATTTCAACTCTTAACACAGAAATTGACCCATACACGAATCGACCAAGTTAAGGCTCATAACTCAAATCCAACACTTTCATAAAACAAATGGTTCAAAGAAATTATGCAGGGCAGGAGTATGCCCGCTTTGATACCATGTTAGACACACATGGGCAGCAAGAACAATATGAAAGATAATCAGGAGAGTACAATTTTTATTAACAAGAGATATACATTTATAGTACAATATGTGACCGTTGGGTTTCACATCCCAGGTTCTCTTGGACTCCTTTTGTCCATTCGACTTCCACACTAACCCATTGAAAATTAGGTGTCCAACAAATAGTTGTTATCGAAATTAATGTAAAGCGCTTCACCAAACAACGATGAAACCAGATTCATCCCCCTGGCCCATCATGTCCTGAATCGGGTGAATCAAACACGATTCGGTCGGATTCGTTTCCTTCGATCGCGTCCAATCATGTCCAATCAGGACACAATCGTGTCCCAATCGGACACGAATCCCGACTTACAGACCTCCGCGTGGCGTTAAAAGGTCGATTTGGCTATTCTAATTTCATATTCACCTTTCTTGTTGGTTGTGGGTTTGTTGTGGGTGTGTGAGAGCAAAGAGCAAAGAGTGTGGGAGCATTTTCAAGGAGATTCAAGCAACAAGTAAGTGCATTTTCTCTCTATTTTTTTTTGCATTTTTATTACAGCGGTTTGCATGTGCGTTTCTTTTACAAATTTGTGCATTTTTTAATTTTTTTTACAACATTCATGGCTCAATCAAGGGTAGCAGGGAAAGGGAAAAGGAAAGGGAAGAATGTCCCCATTGGAGATGCCCCTCCTGTCCCAATTTCATCAGGGTCTACTGCAATTGTTCCCTCTATTGCAAGTGGGGCTGCAACAGCAACTTCAAATGTTGAAGGAAGACATCCTCCTCAAGATAACAAATATCCCTTGTGGAAATATGTCACAAGAGAGCAAAGGCCAAGCAGCAAGGTGAAGGGAGGAGGCAATGTGACTTGGAAATACAGCTATTGCAACACTAATTTCATGAGCACCTATTACCATGTGAAAGCTCATTTGTTGGCTTTACCAAGTTGTGGAATTGCAGCTTGTACAAAGGTGTGTTTACCAAAGAGCAAAGAAATGCAAAGAGATGTCAATGTTGGTATGGCAAATATGGTTGCAAAATCTAAAAAAAACAAGAATGATGACCCCCTTCCATTCTTGGACAAGATTTTTCAAAAAGAGAAACGAGAAGAGCTTGATCTCACCATTGCCTTTTTTTCTATCAAAATTTCATATCCTTTAATGTTGCATGATCACCTCTATTTATTGAGATGTGTCGAGCTCTAACTCAAGGGGCTCCATCAAGGTATGTGCCTCTTGGGTCAAAGAAGCTTAGAACACATTGTTGACGAAGACAAAAAAAGAGGTGGAAAAAATGCTTGAGCCTATTAAATCAGCATGGCCAACATTTGGGGTTAGCATTGTTTCTGACGGATGGACAGATCCAGCACAACACCCACTCATCAATTTCATGGTGTCTTCCTTGAATGGTCCAGTTTTCTTGAAATCAATAGATGCACTTGGACAATACAAGAATGCACAATATATGGGTGATTTGTCTATTAAAGTTATTGAAGATGTAGGTGTTGATTATTGTGTGCAAATCATTACAAATAATGCAACCTATTTGCAAGGTTGTTGGCATGATTGTGGAAGCTAAATATCCACAAGTGTTTTAGACACCTTGCATTGTCCATTCATTGAACTTAGCACTTAAATCTATTGCTTCTGATGTGCCTTGGATTGGAAGCATTATTGAGGATACACGGTTTGCCTCTTCATTCATCATGTTGAAGAGGAGTTTTGGTATTTTTGGAGAAAGACAAATCAAGCAGCCTTTAAAAGAGTGAAGGACACAGTGTTAGATGATGCTTGGTAGGAGAGGGTAGATCTACTTATTCAGATCATGGACCCTATGTTAATTTATGGTATGTTCTATAATTAGAGCAGTTTACTTCAATTTCTTCTTATTAGCCACTGTTTAGCAATCAGATTAACATAAAGTAAAATGTTGATATAACATTAATAAATCAACGGAAAACAAGCCAAGACAAGAGACATTAGATGTGGCAGCTAGCCAAGGACAAACTCCAATGTGGGGAAACCCTTTGATCAATTCTTCTATAATCTCCAATAGTTCAGCAGAGAGAGAAATAGTACAAATACATAAATCTGTAATTTTATGACAGCAACAGCAAACCCTAACCAGCAAAGTCAAAGCTGGTCAAACAAAATAAGAATGACCTCCAATTTGCTTGGTCAATATCCCAGTCAACTAGGCCTCCAACAACAAGAAGAGGCAGCCCATAAACAGTCCGAAAAACCCAATCAAATGAAGTCAACCTGCTGCCACAAACTAGGGCAGTCAACGCTTGTCAAACCAGAGGTCAGAATGCCTCGGTTTGTGTGCCAAAATCTGCGGCCTGCCTAGGAGAGACAACCAAACCAAAACCTCAGTCAAGAAAGGTCTTCGCTTGGTCAACGTTGGTCAAAACGTCTTGTTGCAGCCCCGGTCAAACTCAGTCAACGCAGTCAAACAGATCTGCATCCTCTTTCCTACGTCCTTCTGCATCCTCCAACTTCGTCCTTCCTTCTTCCCATGTGTGTGCTACTCCTTGTGTGTAAAACAAATAAACTAAGGAGAGAAGAACGTGAGAGATGAGATGAGTGAATAATGCCTCAACCTATCTTGTATTTATATGAAACGTTGAGCATGTGTGCCACACATTTAACTGCTGGCTGACCTTGACAATTTGTCAAGTAAATACAAATAAATTCATATCTCCATAAATACTTGTTGGAATTGAATGATCGTTAGATCAATCCTATACCTCTCGACGAGAGGAATCCAAGAAAAACATCAGCTGCCATAAATAAGATGACCCACATGGAGTTTGGCCCTAGTTGCCAATTTTAACCCCCTATCATTTCTTTTCTTTGATTTGCAGATACAGACCAACTCATCCTAGGAGAGGTTTATGAGGGATGGGATTCCATAATTGAGTTTGTGAGGAGCATTATTTTACAGAGTGAGTGCCCCGAGTATGAGACATCATCAAAGGCCTTCTTCAGCACCATACAAAATATTCTTGCCATCATATGGGACAAGAATTGCACACCTTTACATTGTTTGGCTCACTCATTGAACCCAAAATAATACAACCATGAGTGACTGAATGGTGCATTAGAGGAATTTTGAGGTCTAAAATGGGCCTCCTAAGAAAATTGTACAACCAAATTAAACTTTATAAGAATCAATAGGATTCAAGATGATGATGTCAACCATGGGGGATGATTCACCATTTTTGGAGTAAAAAATTAAAAAGATTAAAAAATAATATAATAATAAAACTTGTTTTTCAACTAGTATTTTCAACTTACCTCCCAAAGGTTTTACTCAAATTTCGAGCGAGAGTACTCATTGGATGCAAAATTTAATTCCCCATCCAAGGAGTACGCATGTTGCATACTTTCAATAGACCCTA
Organism: Pinus taeda; assembly: GCA_000404065.3. NCBI lineage: Eukaryota > Viridiplantae > Streptophyta > Pinopsida > Pinales > Pinaceae > Pinus > Pinus taeda. The sequence continues at coordinate 11,406 of APFE031509278.1, read as the reverse complement.
CTACATGAAAAATGAGAAATACATGAAAAAACGCGATTGCAATCACGTTTTTCATGTATTTCTCATTTTTCGTGTAGAAAGGTCCATCGAAAGTATGGAACATGGGTACTCCTTGGAAAGTTGGAAGAGGAATCAAATTATGCATCCGAGTGTTTTCGCTCGAAATTTGAGTAAACCCATAGGGAGATAGTTGAAAATACGAATTGATAAAATAGCTTTTTTTTCCCTCTAAAATTTGATGATGTAATCTAATCTTATTTTATTATTTCCACTATTATTTTATAATTTCCTTAGGAGGCCCATTTTAGACCACAAAATTCCCCTAATGGACCTTCCCGCAGATTCCCTCCTCACATGGATGGTGAAATCTCACAGGGGAGGAACGATGTATTCAAACGGATTTTTTAGGTTAGAGCATCCCTTTATGAGGTGGAGGATGTATTTGCAGATTTTTCCACTGGCACTAGTCGATTTGCAGGATATGATGTGATTAGAGACAGGGGGACTAAGAAGCCATATTCTTGGTGGGCAACTCATGGGGCAACAAGCTCTCCTCTACAACAGTTAGCCATGAGACTCCTCTCTCAGGTGACTTCATCCTCTTGTTGCGAGAGGAATTGGACCACATATGGGAATTTGTATAGTGTCAAGAAGAGCATGCTTGAGCAGTCCAGGGTAGAGACAATGGTGTATGTGCACATCAACCTTTGTCTTATTTACAGGCAGAGGCATGAGTGGTTGAAGGGAAAAAAAAAGATGTGGGATGTCTTTCCTAATGATATGGGTCTGGACAGCGGTGTTGAGTTGGCATTGGCCAACTTGGATCTCAATGATCCAGTGCTAGAGCCTGTCACATTTGATGATGGTGATATTGTAGAGGGGTCATCTTCCACACCAATGGATGCAAAGATGACTTTGGATACAAGGGAGAAGGATGCAGCAGAGGAGAGCAGTGGTGACCATGATGATGAGTACAGTGATGTGGATTTTGATGATGAGAATTGATGACTCATGAGCTACATACTGCCTTGAGGCTTGTAGACTTGTAGTTATTTTGTATTTTCTATTTCTATTTACCATTGGCATTGCACTAGTTATGTAACACATTTAGATTTTGATGATTTAATGAGAAAACTACAGTATCTTACTATCTTGTCTTTCACCTATTGGACCATTGATGAATTGAATATGTATTATGATTTATCATTTATGTCACAATTGTATTTGTATGCATAATGTTACTTTGTAAAACTTACATCTAGATGAACATTGAAGATCTATGTTCGAATCAATGAATTTGCATCATGAATGGCAATTTCTGTAAGAAATGTCTAATTTTTAATATATATATATATATATATATATATATCCGAACGTGTCATGTTCTGGGGAGTCAACGTGTATGTGTCTGACACTCGAATCCCTGTGTCCTCGTGTCAGGTGACTTAGCCAAACAGCTATTGGGACGTTGGCGGGAATGCACTAATGACTTAACGGTTACATGGTTAAACTATCCGAGAAAATGAAGGGGATCAATTTCGCAAAAGTGCTAAAGTACAGCGATGAGTCATCGAGATGGGAGGGAAGTAACCTATACATTTTCCCATCTTGTTGTTTAATTACAAAATTTTTCCAGGGAGGAAATTATGTTTCTGTTTCAAATACGGAACCATATAATAGTTCCCACTTATGCTTACTAGGATTTCCTGTCCTAATCATATTTACATCAAATTGTAAGCAAATATCTCTAATCAATTTTTCTCCCTTTACTCTTACTGCTACCAAAGATTTTGGAATGCTTGGTTTTGATACCATAGCATGTATCTTAGAAGGAAAATCTGGAGACTTCAGTGGAGAAGGAATAACCACACGGTTTCCTTCTAGTTTTTCTTCTATGAACTTTTATGATTTTAATACCTTCTTCTGTTTCGCTTCATTCCTAAACTGTTTAACCAGAGAATCTTCAATCTGATTTATGGAGGGATAATACAATTCATAGAATGATATCCATTGATTCTGAGCTTGCATCCAATCTTTCCAGGCCTTGTCACTTTGCTGATTGAATTCTTTTCTGTCCTTCTTTTCTAGAAGGTGCAATACCTGCATGTATAGATGTTCCTTCTCATGGGTGTAGATGTCCCAGTTGAACATCTTTTTCTTCCAGGTATCTTCAGGGTTATAAGGTCCTATTCCTTTATATATTTTTAGGAAAGCAATGATTTCTGAATCTGTAGGGATCTCAAGTTTCAACTGACTTAGGGATTCTATCAATTGGATTTTTCCTGTAATTAGGAATAGTTGAGCCGTCTATGGAACCAAGACCACGAGAGATAACTGGAGACATAAAATCTACAAGGAGTTCTTTATGAATATTAAAAATTGAAACTTGTTTGTAACTTTGCTCAGAGGACTCAAATGAAGGTGAAAATTTGATCATATTAATACGGTTTTGATCAGAAGATTCTCCATGAGGTGTAGGGGGATCTGACGAGTACTGACATAAGGTTTTTGAGTAGTGCGGATGATCACAGACAGAGGTAAAAACTGGATTTGGCATTGGTTGAACAAAAAGTTTCCGTAGTGATTCATAGACTGCTGGATCAATAATGATTTGCGGCGGGGTTTGCACAGGAGGTAAACTTTGAGAATTTGGAATATTTACAGTTGCTGTGATAGAAGGTCCACCACACTCAGCATGTGCAGACTCTGAGAAACGGGTTCGGACAAATCCATCAAAAGAGGTGAACATCGTGGATGAAGTAAGAGGTGATGGTCGAGAGGGTTTAAGAATTATTTCCCATTGGGTTACCCATTCGGACGGAGGGTGTAACTCAGAGCGAGGAATCATTTGGGGAGCAATGAGGTTCATCCCATAGTCATGCGTGATAAGGGTAATATAGTTTGACTGGGAAGAAGTAGTTTTGACCATCGAAGGGGTGGTTTTCTTGTAGAATTTGACAACGGAAGACCACCAAATAGCAATGTTCTTACTATCATCGTCAAAGTCGTCATAGCCATGTGTTTGTAATCCTAGCATAAGGACATTGACAACATTAGGATCAGAAAGGGTTATGGAGAAATCAGGAGCACAAGACCAACTAGTCGAACCATAGGCTAATGTTCCTTGACAAACACCAATTAAAGCTTTGGGGAAAACTTTCCATCTCTTGTCGAAAACGCATGAGAAAAAGGCTACATCTTGACCTTTTCTATGCAGCGGTTGGATACCAACTTGAACATGGCCAAAATGCACGAAATTATAACCAGCTTTCTTGGTTGCATCAAACTCACTCTGGTTTATGATGTTTAAAGAGTGCAAAATCCTATTATTGGAAGTAGTTTGCAGTACTTCTTCCTTAACCTTATATCTCCAAAATTGCAGTGTGTCTAGTAATCCTAAATTTTGATATACAGATTTAGGATCAACTTTTGGAAGAGACCAAGCTTCTAAATTTGTGGGTTCGGAAAATAAACACTAATAACAGAATTAGAGACTGAAGCATTCAGTGTTCTGTTCTTCATGTTCTTTTAACAAATCATCAAAAGATTTATCACCAAAATTATGGCTAGCACTTGCATATAAAGATGAATCCATTGAAATAAGATAGAAGCTAAATACCAATTTAGAGCCTTATAGAACGTTATCAAGAAGTATTGCAGCTTCCTCTTAAAAGAAGTATTGCAGCTTCCCCTCGCGTACCGTAGTACGAGTTCTAGTCCAACGTCTTCAACACCTTCAACGCTTCACCGGCAACACAGGGTACAAACGCTATTCAGGCCATCAAGCAAACTCGTGAGATCCACTCAAACAATAACTTACAATTAAGATCCACTCAAACAATAACTTGGCTCTGATACCATTTTTAACAGGACCTTCATCCAATTTAACTTCTTTTCTTTATTTATGCGAAAAATTCTGGATTCATTACAAGTGAAATATGCCAACAGAGAAAAGAAATTTCTTTCTGTGACTCTCTATGACTCCAAACCAAAAACCCTCGACCTCTTCTCGAATGAGCCTTACCATTCTTTTATAATCAAGATGGGGGACAAGCATCCGTGAAGAGCAGGATTCCTATCTTGGTGACTAAAAGGAAATTTGTACAGACTTGATTCGGGTATGAGTGGACAACTCATATTATCTCCTCCCTTTTCCTTTCGGAAAGCCATCTGGCATATGGGGACCGAATCAAAAAGACTAGTGACCAAAATGAAATCTCGTGATATCTACTAAAGCCAGCATTATTTGTACTAAAGTTATACGGTGGGGATTCGGGATCCCGAGATATCTATTAAAGCCAGCATTATTTGTATTAAAAGTTACACACTGGAGATTCAAAATTAGGTGAACCCACTAAAGCTTGTCTAATACCAACGTCGATTAGAAAGACAACACAATCATATGACATAATATTCGATATGGGGATGAGTGTAGTGCTGGTACCGAAACCTTTCAATCAAATAGTTTGAAAAAATACTGCACTAGGATGTCTTTTTCAGATTCCCACATCTGTGAAACGTGATTGTTAGGTGGCTCTAGGAAATTGATGTACTCAAAAGGGGTTTGATTCAAGATCCACTTGTTCGTGGAATTCATTATAGCTCTATTGAATTCTGCTGGTGCCCGACGCGATTATCTTGGCCTTATAGTGGTTAGTGACAAACCACCTGACGTGTCCGCATCTTTCGACTCCATGAAAGAAATGAAGATCTTCAATGTTAGCAATATCACTGACAGATTTGTACAGTATTCCTAACTGATGTGTTGCAGGGTCACTGAATCCATAGATTTTCAGCAAATTGAGGGAATATGTCTTGATGACAAGAGCAGATAAGCCGTAAATCTCCCACCATTCCATGAACCATTCTGGAGTGGAATTTGTGTTCTCCATTGCCTCGACCATCCATCCTTCATAAAGGAAAGAAAACTGCATAGAATAAAAAAGATTAGAAGAATAATTCTGCAGATTCATACCTGTATAGAATGGCTCCTTTTGTTGATCAATATCAAAATTATCTCTGTTGAGATGATTGTTGAATCTTCTGAAGGTTATATGACAACTTTCAATTAAATCTTCATCATCCTCACTTCTTTCAAGCATATAAGTGATGCTTCCAATGTGAACTAAGTAATTCAAGGCTTCAATAGCTTCATTATTCATTTCATCTTGCATCCTTTCATTCCATAAATAAGGAATTCTCATTCTATATCTGATTTCCTTGACAGGGAACCAATTCTCATCGTGAACCAATAATGGGGTTGCTAAATTATAACTAACCCACCCTCTTGGAGTTTCAATCTGTATGGAATCCTCATTTCTTCTGATAAAGTTGCAGGATAAAGAGAGGATTGAATGATCTTGCAGAAATTCTCGGCTTAACATATTTGCAAAACTGTTCTTTTCTCCTGAGACGAATTCAATATCAAAATTATATTGGCTCAACTGCATTACCCATCTTACCATTGCGGCATCTTCAAATTCACATTTCTGAATTGCATATTTTAAAGCCTGACAATCAGTCTTTACAATGAACTTGGTGTAAATTACAAAATCTTTGAACTTAGCAATGCCAAGGCCTACTACTCTAAGTTCTTTCTTTAGACTTGCCCAATTTAGCTAGTTCTTGGCCCAAAGCCCTGAAGCATATTGGCAAACTTTAATCACACAAAACGGCACCCCAACCAATATAGCTAGCATTTGTCATGATAATCTTATCCCAGGTTTCTTGAATAGGAGATAGAGGCTGAATTTTCCGTACTCTATCCTTTATTCTCTTCACAGCCTGAGTGCAATCATCATTCCAGGGTATTGGATTTTTCTGAAGCCTTTTATTCAAAAGTTTCCTTTCTTGTGCACAATGTTTTAAGAATTTTGAAATATAGTTCAGGCTACCAAGAAATCTCTGGCGCTGAACTTTGTCAAGAATTTCATCCGGAAAATAATCAACAAAGTTAAGACTTATTTGAATTACTTCATATGATCCATATTGAATGTTATATCCCAAAAAATCTATCATGGATTTAAACAACTTCATCTTTGGTTCAGATAAAACTATTCCCTTTTCTTTAATCCTTTTTAGGAAAATCCTCAAATGTTTGATGTGTTCAAGAATATTATCCGAGAGTATCAACAAACCATCTATATATTTTTTCCAGAAATCATTCATACCTTCAAAGGTTTCATCCATGATGGTGCATTTATCAAACCAAACGGCATTATATTCCATTCGTAGTGCCCCTCTGGCATGGAGAATGTTATTTTCCACTTGTATGCTTCCTTTATTCCCACTTGCCAAAAACCAGATTTAAGGTCGAATTTTGAAAATATTTTGGACTCGGAAATCTGGGCAAGGATGGTGGAAGGCTTTGGAAGAGGATAAGCATCATAATCAAGAATATAATTTTAAGGCTTGTAATTCACAACCAATCTCGGCTTTCCTCTGGCTTTCTCTGAATGCTTCTTGATATAAAAAGCAAAGCAAGCAATAGGACTTTTGGTTTTTCTTATCAGACCTTTCTTTAGCAGATCCTTGACTTCTTCTTTGCACAACTTCATTTGCTCTAAATTCATGGCGATTGCTTTCGATCTTCTCAATTTACCACTGAAATCAGATTTGAGCGGAAGTTCAACTTCCTGTTTGTTGACATGCCAAAAGGCATTTGGGTCGTCTGAGCAGCGTTCTTTGAACTGAGCAGTTATGTCTGCTATCTCTTTGGCATAATTTCCATTATCAAGATGTTCTTCTGTTTTCAAAATTTCTTTCTTCAATTCCATTTTTGCTAAAAGATTTTCCCTTCTTTCAATTCTCTTCAATCTGTTCGGAGAATTAGCATTAATGAAGGGGAAGAAAATTTCTTTACTATTCAAGCTGACAAAATATCCATATCGTTGACTAGACTTATCTAACTTTGCTCCATGTCTTTGAAAGTTCTGGAAGAATGGTGTTCCCAAGTACATTGCAAAATCCATGCCTGGTACTATAGGACAAAGTTACAAACAAGACGAACACCAATTTCATTGGTCAGAAATACATCAACTTCTACTTCTGACACAGTTGTAATGTCACCGCTTGCGGTGGTCACTCTTGGGCAGGCGGTCGGTCTTCTGAGATGTGTGCTAACAACTATATTATTGACAATGTTTAGTCTGAATCCAGTATCCATTAATACTTTCCAATATTCATAATGTGATCCCAATTTGACCTTCACTTTGACACAATACATAACATCTTTGTTAAATATGTTGCACCCTAGACCAACTCTTTCTATTTCATCATCAGAATCTTCTTGTCCTGCAGAATTTCTAGTCTGATTTGTCTGTTCAGTAATTGGGTTAGCATGGAATGTCCAATTCTCTACTTTTTCAGATACGGAAGGATTCCGAGAGTTTGAGGCTTCTTGTGCATTCACTAATCTGGTGCTTAGTTCTTTATGATTTTCTAGGCACAACCTTTTGTTTTCTTTTACAATCTTTCTTAGCTCTTTGATAGCTTGATGTATACTTGGCAAGGTTTGAGGAAAACCTTCACCAAAATCTTCATTCTTAAACTGCCTAGTTAGAGCTTCAACTGAAAACAAAGAGGCAGGAGGAACATACCCTTTATGAGGTTGTTCTCTCTGGCCTAAATGTGTTTGCTTCAGATGATTCATCAAAAGTGATTTGTACATTTCTTTGATCTGCGGATCTGATGCTGCCATCATCTGCGTGAAATAATTCCTGCTTGTTTCTTCATAATCATCTTTCATCATTCTGACTGTGTTGCACTTGCAGACATCAGGATCACTACATTCACAATCTTTGCATTCTGTACAATGCGGATCTCTGCAAAATTCTTCTTCAAAAGATGAGGAAGAGTGAGAATGAACAAAATTTAAATCATTTTCTAATTCAGAGTCAGAAGTTAATAGCTCATCACAATTGCTAGGCAAATCAAAGAAATTGAGCTTTTCCTTTTTATTTTTGTAGGACAGTTTCTTTTTTGAAATCTCTTTTTTCTTTTTAGGGCAATGATTTGAAGTATGTCCCTTTTCATTGCAGTTGTAGCAGATAATCTCCTTTTCTTTTGAAAACATTTCGGTATGTTTGTATGGCTTTCTTTCGAAATGTCTTTTCTGTGAGCTTTGGGATAGGTGGGAATTCTTCTTTGCATGCTTATGCTTGCATGCATGCGAACCTTCAGAATTGCCAGATTTACCGAGGTGCCATTGGTTACAAAGCTACTGATAACCATGCGGCTTTTTGGGATTCGTAGCAGCACGGGCAATCTTCATTTGTGAACACAGCTCTACAATAACAGCTTTAACAGCCTGTCCTATAACACCAAACTTATAGTCTCCAAATTTTCCAGGAAGTTTGTTCACAATTGCAGAAGAAACCCAATGTAGAAGAGAAGAAACAAAAATTTCTTTCCACTTTGGTTTTAAAATAAGATCTGTTGAAAGAGAATGAAGTCGATGAAGAAACTCATTGAAATATTCATCAAAGTGTTGCATGTTATGCAACTTCATAGCCAACAAAGTAATAGTAGTAATTTCATTGGTTATTTGTGGGAAACCAATAAAATTTATGGTAATCCGATAGAGAAGTCTTCCTATCATATTATTTACAGGAAGATGGGTGACAGGATCCATATATTTACTACCATCTAGGTTCTGGACAACTGACTGTTCCCATGATGGAAGTAGGTTTGGTTCTTTCAGTGTTTCTGCCTTTAACCATACATCAAGGGTTCCTTCAAAACCACCAACGATTCTTCTAGTAGCATTGACAGGTCCTATATCATCAGCTAGATATGTCCTATAGCAGACTAACATTGAATGTAACACAGACATTACCTCAGCTTCTATACAATTATCTATGTTCCATGAGTAAGTAGAATTGGCCGACCAATCTTTATGATATTCTGATTTCATCAAATCTCTGCGGTCAGGTGCAGGATTCCAAGTGCTTTTCCATCTTGACCTTAATGATGTAGAATTTACATGAGTATCATCACGATCACTAGAATTTATGATACCAAACAGTTCTTTATCTTGGGCAGAAAAGTTATTTACACACGCTTCTAGATCTTCTAATTCAGGAGCATAATCAATTTTATGAATGCCAGTATCAAAATCATCTTTTGCTTCTGATGATTCAGCATCATTTTTCCCGTATAGGAAATCTGAGAGACTACCCCTAGTAGTTTCTTCTGTTTCTTTCTGAGTTTTCCCAAAGAAACTAGGATTTGCAAAAGGTGAATATTAAAAGGTTGAACTTGCCGGAGGAAAGTTTATTGACCTGGGTGCTTTGATTAAACTCTCAACTGAAGACGTAATAGAATACGGGACCGACGTTTTGATCTGAAAATAAAGTGGAAAATTTATAAGCCTCTGTACTAGGCTTCTTTTTTAGAGAATTCACTCCTGTAGAAACAATCCAGACTTGTTTCTTGATAAGGTCAAGGTTATTGTTAACCTTGACAATTTCTTTCCCATGAGCAACAGCTGCTTCATGAATCTTCTTTTCTGTTTGCAATTAAAGTTTATCAAGACTTTGTGCAATAGTCTAGTCATTTTCTGTCAAGGTTTTAATACTTTCATTTAAACAAACGATGTTGTAATCTTGCTTTTGTAAGACTCTTCCAAGCATAGATTTCATTTCTGAGCATGCAGCTTCAACCGAAGCAAATTCCTTTCTTAAAAATTTTTCCAAACTGGATAATGCTAGATTTGTCCAATTGGTAGCTGCTACCGATTCTTTGACGGACAGCGATGAGTCATCGAGATTGGAGGGAAGTAACCTATACATTTTCCCATCTTGTTGTTTAATTACAAAAATTTTCCAAGGAGGAAATTCTGTGTCTGTTTCAAATACGGAACCATCTAATAGTTCCCACTTATGCTTACTAGGATTTCCTGTCCTAATCATATTTACATCAAATTGTAAGCAAATATCTCTAATCAATTTTTCTCCCTTTACTCTTACTGCTACCAAAGATTTTGGAATGTTTGGTTTTGATACCATAGCATGTATCTTAGAAGGAAAATCTAGAGACTTCAGTGGAGAAGGAATAACCACATGGTTTCCTTCTAGTTTTTCTTCTATGAACTTTTCTGATTTTAATACCTTCTTTTGTTTCGCTTCATTCCTAAGCTGTTTAACCATAGAGTCTTCAATCTGATTTATGGAGGGATAATACCATTCATAGAATGATATCCATTGATTTTGAGCTTGCATTCAATCTTTCCAGACCTTGTCATTTTGTTGATTGAATTCTTTTCTGTCCTTCTTTTCTAGAAGGCGCAATTCCTGCATGTATAGATGTTCCTTCTCATGGGTGTAGATGTCCCAGTTGAACATCTTTTTCTTCCAGGTATCTTCAGGGTTATAAGGTCCTATTCCTTTATATATTTTCAAGAAATCAATGATTTCTGAATCTGTAGGGATCTCAACTGACTTAGGGATTCTATCAATTGGATTTTTCCTGTAATTAGGAATAGTTGAGCCTTCTATGGAACCAAGACTACGAGAGATAACTAGAGACACAGAATTTACAAGGAGTTCTTCATGAATAATAAAAAATGAAACTTGTTTGTAACTTTGCTCAGAGGACTCAGATGAAGGTGAAAATTTGATCATATTAATGCGGTTTTGATCAGAAGATTCTCCATGAGGTGTAGGGGGGTCTGAGGAGTACTGACAAAAGGTTTTTGAGCAATGCGGATGATCACAGACAGAGGTAAAAACTGGATTTGGCATTGGTTGAACAAAAAGTTTCCGTAGTGATTCATAGATTGTTGGATCAATAATGATTTGCGGCGGGGTTTGCACAGGAGGTAAACTTTGAGAATTTAGAATATTTACAGTTGTTGTGGTAGAAGGTCCACCACACTCAGCACGTGCAGACTCTGAGAAACGGGTCCAGACAAATCCATCAGAAGAGGTGAACATCGTGGATGAAGTAAGAGGTGATGGTCGAGAGGGTTTACAAATTGTTTCCCACTGGGTTACCCATTCGGACGGAGGGTGTATCTCAGAGCGAGGAATCATTTGGGGAGCAATGAGGTTCATCCCATAGTCATGCGTGATAAGGGTAATATAGTTTTACTGGGAAGAAGTAGTTTTGACCATCGAAGGGGTGGTTTTCTTGTAGAATTTGACAATGGAAGACCACCAGATAGCAATGTTCTTACTATCATCGTCAAAGTCGTCATAGCCATGCGTTTGTAATCCTCGCATAAGGGCATTGACAGCATTAGGATCAGAAAGGGCTATGGAGAAATCAGGAGCACAAGACCAACTGGTCGGACTGTCAGGCCAGGGTAACTCCAGAATGAGCGGGAGAAAAACTGATATATTATTCATTAGCTAACACACATTTATATACACAAACATGACGGATCAGTTCATCTTCTTGATGACT
>APFE031509275.1:61481-86270 GCA_000404065.3 Pinus taeda | reverse complement strand
CACTTGCTCCAACAACACTTGGAACAAAAACACTCCCAACTGACCACTATGTTGGGCTAGGAACATACTCTGATGCTGAAGCTCTACCTGTTATTGACAAGTGCTCCCTCTCTAACATCTGTGCTACTATGACATCTCCATGCATCTCGCACCATTGCACACCTCTCTGTAGCACATAGCACTGTGAAAAACACGTGTGCTTCTCGCATTGATGCAGTTTGCTAGCTATTCGTTGTCCTGGGATTCCTTGCACTGTCGCTCTCTCTACCACTCCATCCACATCTATCTCTACCCAATCAGTCATTTCTTGCTACTCCACATTGGGGCTCCTGTAGCAAGGTCTCATCCTAGAGATTGGGTACCTCAAGGATCCTGCCCCTCCTCCTTGGGACGATCACTCCATATCGCCCCACCTCCTACCTGGAGGTATGGCTACATGTGATCCCTCAACCCACTTGGCTTGAAGTTCCCCCATACTGGAGGTCTCTGCATGAGTAGATGTCTATACTCGATCTCCACTCAACTTCCCCTATTATGGCTGCTCCATAACCTCTTGAAGCTGCTGCACCAATCGTGGCTCCTCCACAATTGTCTGAGACTTCTTCTAGCACTGCATGTTGAGAGGTAACATACTCTCCCTCTCAACCACCAAGTCTCTAAACTTTTCCTTACTCCTCAAGGCTTTGCATGCATCTTGTACCTCAAGTGCATACAGGTTCTTGGCTAGCACACCAATCTATTTCCACTTTCCCGCCATCACGAAATTTTCTAGAAAAAGAGCTGATTTTAAATCAATGATATCTCCCTCATCCAAACTCCGCTTCAACTGAATTTTTTTTTTTATTTTGGTTATTTTTCCGCAAGGAATCCAAATCTGATATTTATTTTTGGGAATTTTGTATAGAAAGTTTAAGATCTTCTCTATAAAATCTCGGCCCAGAACTCAAAACTTTGAAATCTCCTCTCAGTATACTGTTCTCTCCTTGATCACCTGTGCTCCGATACCATGTAGAATTTTGTAGAATTTTTCTACAAATCAGCTAGCTTTGATACTATGTAGAAATTTTTCTACAAATAAACTAGCTCTAATACCATGTACAAATTTCCCACCTATAGATCACCTGGTAATACAATGTACTAAAGCAAAACACTTGATCTACTTCTACAAACAATTTAGCAGAAGCTTAATCAACCATGAGAAACATCAATAACAACACATATAACTGATATGGAGAAATCAAACACACATAACACAGAAGATATAACCAGGGGAAAGCACCAGCCTAAAACCCCATCTCTGTATTATAATACAATTGGAAATATGTCCGGATTACACAAAGCCTTAGCTCAGAAGCTATCTAGCTCTCAATACAATCCCTCTGCCGCTCATAGATAGTTAAAGGCTTCTCACAAACCTTCTTCTTTGCCCTCCAAGCCTCCTATTTCTATGCATAATTTTTCCTGGGTCCTCTAGGTACAACCTGTGTGATTCTCACCTCACACACAACACTGACCTCTGAAATAACTGCACAAACATGAAGGAGATAAATCCTCATCATGGATGAGCTTCCTTTATAGGAAAAATATTCATCCAAGTGATAGTACAATGTCCCTTCTCTGATCTCAACTCGATCTCTGACATAACTGACATGCAACATTTATCCATGAGTGAATCCTCAGTTATCTAAGATAATAGTTGTCACTTGCATGCAAGCATTAACAAACTATATTTTATTATTTTAACAACTTGTTAAAATAATTTAACTAGACTTGACTAGTTAGAACTAAGTCAACTGATTCTCTCATTATAGAACTCATACTTATTCCCTCAATTAGTGGAGGAAATTAAGGATAAATTCCTCAATCAGTGGGACAACTCATGTGCATGCTCACAAAGACTTCAAATTCGAATTTCCTTAACTAATTAACTCAACTGAATTAATTAATTAATATTTCCAACTGCTGTTAAGACCAAATTTAATTTTACTTCCTATAAATAGACTAGGGACTGCTATAAATAGGAAGGGACCCAGAAATGCTATTTTTAGAACTTTTTATTTTTAGCAGTTTCACCTCTCACCCAATGTGGCCAAGGACCTCACTGACCAAACTACTATTTTTAGACATGCTATTTTTAGCAGGTCTATTTTTAGCACATTCTAAATTTAACATTTCTTGTTGCACATTTTTCAACAGAAATAGTGCAGGTCATTGTTGGAGCAGCACGAAAGCCCCTCAGCCCCTAGTTGGGGCTACACAAAGGTGAATAGATCAAGGTGCGAAGGCCAGGGCAGTGTGTGAAGTAACCTATGCGAAGGGACTAACAGTTGGATCGAATCAACACCTTAGACATTTCCAGGGTGCGGAAAATTGGTTCCAGAATCCCCCCATACTACTTCAGGTGAGAACTTAGTCCGTGCTCCATGGACTATTGCCGAAAAGGCCAGTAGTATAGGGATTTGTTTGGATAATTAACTCCGAACGTGGGTCAGGCCCCAACAACCAACAACATTGACACATTTATTCACATAGTTAAGAATTATTCCACTGAGTGGGAAAAAATGAAGACTATATGATTTCAACAGCTTGCAACAGGACTCAATTTATCATCTGTACCAATAAATATTCCAATATCATCCTCTATTCATACAACCAAGAGAAAGAAAAATAAGATTAGATTTTTTTAATTCACATTCCACAATTCAGCAGGAGCAACCACACTCTTCTATATACATAGCTTGTCAACTTTTCAAGTAAGTTAATGTATGTTGTTTTCTGATATTTAATCATGTAATTCCTTAAATTCTAAAATTATGATTTTGGAAAATACCTCACTTCATTTATATTCCATTTCTCCTTTTTCAAAAATGAAAAATAACTTTAGTTTGGGGGAAAGGATATCAATTCATATTCACATTTCGTGCCACATGCCACATTTCATTTCATCCTAACCAAAGTTATTTTCCCAATCAACTATTATTTCATTTTGATTAAAAAAATGTAGATGTTTTGCAATGATCAATTGATGAGCACATTAAATGGTTGATAGACACTATGGAACTTAAAAACGAATTCCCAATGTTTTCAAGTATTTTGATGCAGGAAAAATAACAAAAGTATTGTTACACAAGAAACAATACTCATAAAATTTAGGTCATCACACAAGAACCAACCATAAAAAATATATGTTGTGATCAAACATATTCCAAAGTACACTTTACAAAAGAGAATAAATTTATGAAATGATATGATTATGCAAAGTTTAAAGAGAATCAATACAAAGCCAAAGCTAATATAGAAGCAAAACATTTCAAGAGGATCAACTTATGATTAAGAGAATCAATGCAATAGTTGCATGAGGAAATGCAACATCTTCAGTTGGGGGTATGTTGGGCCTCCAAAATGTCATCCACTTTCACCTTCATCTCCATCATTTTACCCTCATTTTGTAATTCTATAACCCCACAACCTTACATTAAGTAACCATTTTCATAATTGTATGGGTTTATCACTATTATCTTCCAAGTCATTGATTTTAAATATTTTAAGTGAATTTGTGATTAAATATTAGGAAATTAACATGTTTTCATATATATCTAAAAGTGTTATGATTTTTGTGATATTGTAGGCCTACTTGGAGATTCTACAAGGGTTCTATTTCGCCAACCAACCACAAATTCGAGTTTCAAATTCCATCTCATGAATATTTGTCGAATAATTGTAGAACATGTTGATCATTAACTATACACATTCAAAGGAGAAGAATCATGGATGAGCGAATTTTGAGAGGATTTGTGTCTTACATTTTTAGGTGATTAGCTATAACAACAAGAGATAAATTTGGATTTAGGAGAGATCTAAGGATCTATATTTATTGAATAGTTATCCTCAATTTTTGTATGAATGGGAGTGCACCCTTCATATAAAGGGTAGCTAGTGATTAGTTATTCGTAGCTAGTTGCTAGTTGTTAATTGGGGGTTCCAAGTTCCATCCAAGATGTGATTTTTAAAGTGAGGATAGAGAATTCTTGTAATATCTTCTAACTTCATTATGTGAAATACATACTACCATTATGATCTCCAAGATGTGATAGTTTTTCAGTGTGCTTGATGAGGAATAAAGGCTCCCCATCAAACACAATTTTCACATCTTTGTACATATTGGTAAAATAGTACAATTATGATTTAATTTATTTTCAGTAAGTGTGTTTTCATTTTATGAAAGTGTGTTTTTCCTTTCATCAAGTGTGGTGTGATTTCAATTCTGCAAGTGTGATTTAAATTCAAGCAAGTGTGGTGTGATTTCAATTCTGAAAGTGTGATTTCATTTATGCAAGTGTTCTGTGATTTCAATTATGCAAGTGTGATTTCAATTTATTTATGTTTGGTTTGGATTAGATTGATTTCATTTGTTTTGTAACTAGTTTCAATTACATTATATTAATCTACTTTGATAAATAACCACCTAGTACATATAGTACAATTATACCTTATCAGTCTACGAACATTGGGTTGATAATTAATGCCATGGACTTAACTTACAATTAAACCCCCCAACAACCTTGTTTCCTTTTTTTGCCTTCTTTCCTCTTTTGTGGGTTGCTTAATAAGACCCTGCATGAAAGATGCTCCTTTTGGCTCAAAAGAAAATTTGGAAAAGCTTTGAAAGGTAATTCTAGAAACAAGCAATACTTGGATAATTTGCTATCTTAAATTAAATGACGTCTGAATGGAATATGGAATTCATTCGAAAGGAAAGCCTTAAGAAAAACCATGATACCAATATCTATCATAGGATCCTCTTTCCTTAACTGGGGATTTATATTGAATGGTGCTTCTCTTGCTGATCCATTCAAGTAGAGAAGGTAAAGGGGAAAATCAATAGCAAGAATATCAATATCATAGGTATATATAAATGCCTTTGTAGGAACAACCTCTCCTGCTCCCAATAAGTCGAGTTCCCTATTCCATCTAGGTAAAATAAGAAATGCTTAAGCACATTCAAATATATAAATAAATAAAGGATGAAAGAAGAGAAATGCTTCCTCCAAGGAGAGGTGAAGCAAATAACATCATCGAGGTACTAACAAGACTCATTGGTAGTGAAGAAATGATTATGTTCCTGTAGTGACTCCACCGAGTTGTTGAACAAGCTCACTAGCATCAGAGAAAAATCAAAGATGAAAACTAAGGCTCTAATTATATTAAACTCGCAATTACATATTACCTTTATGATAGATAAGAAAATTTCCGATATGGAAATAGTTATGAATGTGTTCAACCAATAAAGGGAATAAAGGAGAATATATCCATAACTTGATTAAATGGGTAAGCCAAGGTAATACACATGATGAATCAATGCTTCCTCAAGGACCGATAGCTTTTACTTAAGGGAAAATCCAAAGCACAAAAGTTGGATTCCTTTGAGTGTGTCGCCAAGTGTTGACACTTTATAAAACACCCTCCAAAATGTTTTTTAAACTTCGATTTTGGAGCCTACTGAGGATCTCTCAATTTGTCGTCCTTTATCACTTAATGGCGAGTTGATGTTTTGTGAAGTGTTTACACCTTATTCTTAGGTTATAAGTGTCAAATTAAATTTCTCACACATGTTTAACCCTTCATGAGCTCACAAGTGCACCTTTGGTTTGCAAGCTTAGACAAGTCTTGCACTGTTCTTGAGAGTAAAGCTTGTGCAACCTTAGGAAATAGAGCCTGCACGATGCCCAATTATAGTTCTTATGCAATCATTGTTGACAACAACTTTACAACCTATAAGAATAATGCATTGCAGTAGTTATGAAAGATTCAATCCTTGTGTTGTAGTGTTTTCTTCTGAAAGATGTACGAAAAGAACCCACTTAAGATTGTGGATGAAAAATAATCGCAACAATATAAATGTCTACTAAACATTGTATAGAAAAAAAACCTTCCAAAGTTCGGATCTATGCGACAATCATAGTTAAACAACAAAAAGAAAGAGTAATAACTCCAATCATCCAATGGAAACCAAATATGTAAAGAATAATTTCATTATAACACCTGTGAAGGGATCAAATAAATGTTACCGGTCCCCCTCTATGGGATGGGTTCTTGGCTATCCTCAAACATCTTCAACTTGTGTAGAGTCTCTCTCCTCTATAATGTGTAAACCCAACAACAATATGGTGTACGACAATGAAAATAATGAGAGTTACAACAATGAGTGCAACAATGAAAATAATCAAAAGTGAATAATGAATTGAAAACCCTTCTATTTATAACAAAATATTGAGTTATTCTTGAATAATGAGCAATAATAAAATATTATTCATCCCATTCTTAGAAGAACCACCTAGAATATTTTATTGTATTTGTTTAGGAGGGAAAAAGTATTTAAAATTTTATTTAGAAATAATAAATAAATAAATGATTTATTTATCATCTCAAGGAATTAGTTAAGGAATAATAAACAAATAATGATTTATTTAGTTATTCCTAAGGGATTTAGTCAAACTTGACAAAGAATGTTAATTAATTAGTGATTAATTAATTGTTCTTATAGAAAAATAAGATAATTAACGATTTATCTGTTTATTTTTCTATTGATGGTGTTGCACTTGCCAACATGTCAAGGGGATCTCCCTAGTAAGAAGTCCCAATTAGACCTCAGACCGTTTGGTGTAGGATTCCTAGCAGTGGATCATAAGGTAATGCCTTGACTGCGATGTCACACAGAGGCAGGTAAGATAACTCTGTCAGTAGCAAGGGTGTGACTGATGCAATGAGTCAGAGAAGGTGTATGAGAGATTCTAACACATAAATGGGAGAAGACGGTGAAGGTGAGTTCCAAGTTGAAAGGGATCAGTCCCAACTCGGCTAGGAACACACAACACAAAAGGACATGCACAACTTTCGGTGGAGAAGTACACTTGGATGCAGCAGTCACAAAATACAAGGTAAGATAACATGTACAACACTCATGGATTAGTCTGAGATGAGTGTAACAGTTATTACAACAAGGTTCATGTGAAAGATCTATTTGGTGTCCAACAGAGCAATTGACATGGACGAGACATCATTAACAACATATACAACACATTAACAACAAGATTCATATAATGGCATAGAAATCAGTTCATACACAAATACATAAGTTAAACAACATATGTCATTAACGAACCTGGAGTAGTCCAACTGCAATAGAAATATATGCATGAAAATGTGTTGGCTCTTATTACATAAATAAGTGTAAGTCACAATCATACATTACATCCATGTAAACCTGCTAGCTCCAACAGTGGAACATTACAGCCACATCCACCGGCTCCTCCAAAGAGATGAACTAGCTTTGTGCAGTGGAGAAGCCAAGGCACATTACAATACTGTCCAAGATTTATCCAAGATAGTATTATTAGAAGCTTGGCTGACCAAAAGCCTCTACAATGAGTTATGAGGGATTGTTTATAGCAAAAAGGTGGGGTGGCACTTGACATTCCCCTTTGTGACAGTTCAACTACTCTCATGAATCTTCACCTACTCTATGAATGTTATATCTAATTATTGACACTTGACTTACACTTGACATGACTCAACATTACAATGGACATGTACTCATGTGAGACAACATGGCTTGAGCAAGCCTTGCAAGACATCACTGACACTCTGTCCACTATGCTGAGACCAACTCTTTGACATGCTTGTGATGATGAAAGTGGTGAGTTGATGCCAAGCTTGGTCGTCCGTGATGGTGTGCATGTACCTCATGGTGACATCTTGCTGAACTGAACTCTTGCCTCCATTTCAACAGTGCATTGGTTCAACTCCTTCATCAAACTCGTCTGCTAACATGTGCATGGTCTTCTCGCATGCGGCTGAACTGGAAACATATTGATGCATAGTGTTCATGTTGATCGTCAAGTGTGTGCTAGTGGTCATGTGCATCAACTTGCCGAAGTACATGTTTAGCCCCAGTTTGAATTGCTTCTTGTCATTGCCTTGGTGAGTGTGTTGAATGGGTTGGATTGCATGGGTGGCCTCAACAACATGCATGATGCTGGATCCCTTGCATGCGATCAAGAACACTTCTCACCATGTCTACTCTGTGTCAATTGCTGGGATGGATATTTAACTTGTACAGACATAGTTTCATCCATGAGTGCATGTTGCGCCCATTGTTGTTCGTGATCCCGCTGCAACTCATTCGTCTATCTATGTAGTTTCATGTTATTCCTCTAGTTGTTGCTTTGGCACATGCAACTCTTTCTTCATTCCATTCTCTGTATTCATGCAACATTCATGTGATGTTGTCACCTCATAGCCTAAGTCTTCAAAGTTTCTTTCATTATCAGTGGATCTACTTGATCTTGCAACTTTGTTCCACCTCTGCGTTGTTAACAACCTTCCTCTTATATTCAGTGCATTCGTTGCATTCGATGCATTCGGTATGCTACCTTTAGTTGTTGTTCATGATGTTGCTTTCTGTGATGCTGCTACTTGATGTCCTTGTCTACAAACAACTTGATGTCTTCATGAGTAGGCAAGCTCATAGACACTTGATCAACTGCATCCCCAAGAGTGCTCCAAACGGTGTCTTCATCTCTACTCTCTTGGAAACCATTGTACCTATACTGCTGAGAGGCAGATGAACACCGATGATACCTAGAGACATGGAAACACTCATAACAAGCAATCTGTCAGTCAAAAACCAAAATGAACATGAGAACTGATTTGCAACATACCTGGGTGAATGATCATGAAGGTTGCACAATTTCATCTGAGAGGTCATGAGACTAACTGCCAAGATTTCTCAAGGCATAGTATGGGCTGCTAGGAGACTGGCTGACTGCTGGAACTATGCAATGCATAGTCCAGTCTAGCTGTTGACTGCTGGGACTGTGTAATGTGCAATTCCAGCTAGGAAGGACTGGTGGCCGGACTGGTGGCCTAGGGAAATATTTGTAGAATTTCTTGGGTCAAGCAGCCACTGTCCTCAAGAAATGCAAAAAATAGTCCTAGAGGCCAGAGCTGGGCAAGAATGAAAAAATTTGGAGAGGAAGGTGAGCCTTCTCCCCAAATTGTGCAATATAGCCTTGGTGAAGGCAAAGTTTGGGCCAATGTTGGCCTGACTCGCCGAAGGGCAACTCAAAGCAACTAAGACAGTAAATGCACGACGACACTAAGTGATAGCTATAGTGATTGACAGTGCATGAAAAACATGAATGAAAGATTCAAAAAAGAGATCAACATGCATGTGGGTGAGGTAGTTCGCCGGTTGGGCGAACGTCTGTGCAAAAATGTTTCATGCATGTGACAACAGCGAGATATCAACAAAAACTGAAACAGAACTAGGACAAGCTAGTACATATGTAAATGACAAAAAAATGTTCAAATAAATCAAGAAAATAGTACTCCCACAAGTGAAAACACAAAAAGCTACATAAATGTAGCACAAGGCATGGGAAGCGGGCTTACCCCAAAACAACTGAGTTGAATGTGTCGACTGCTCCTATATGTGATGTGGGATGTCAGAGCTGCAAGGTTGATGTGAGGAATGACCTTTACATCATCCGATTGATGAGTTTTGATAACATCGAGGTTGTGACGTACATGCCACAAATCTAGGGGAAGTGACACTTGGTGGGAGGTTTTTGAATTGCTCCTTGCATGTAACCTCCAACTGCTAAACATAGATTCTTGAGACAAGGGCTACCTTTGCATGTTTCCTTGGGAGAAGAAGCCTATGCATGCAAGTATGTTTTTCTCAGTCCCAGAGGGAACCGGTCAACTCAGATGCATATTCAAGAGGTTGTTCGACTGCTTGATGGAAATGTGCATTTTTGGCTGGGAGCTTGGTGACTGCCTAGGAGAGTTGCGCAATTTCTAGGTAGAGTAGCTGACTACTACCTAGATTTGTGCAAATTCTGGGCTGAGCAACCTTGCTGGGTAAATTTGTGCAAATCCTGCTGGGAGTGTTGGCATGCAAGGTTTCACAATCCTGAAGCCTGTCAGGCTCCCAGAGAGGATTGCATAATTTTTTGAGGGAAGGTTGGTTGCCCTCCAAAAATGTGCCATTTTCAAGGGGAAGTTGCTCAGCCTATAGCTGGACCAAGTTCGAGTGAACAACCTATGAGGGGAATGGATCAAGATGTGATCAACAGGTTTCCTTTGTGCAAGGAAGACACTGAAGCTTGTGAACTTGACGAAGCAAGGCAAGTTGTTGTGAAGGTTGGAAGGGAAGCTCCTAAATGAGGCTAAGGAAAATTATTGGAGGGTGGTTGTAGCCGCTACAACATTGTAATGATTGGGTCAAATATGGCCAAGAATAATAATAAAACAATAGATAAATTAATTATTCCTAGAAGAAAATCAAATAAATAGTGATTTAATTAATTATTATTCATGGGTTTAACTATAAATTACTTAACAAAGGTGGTTTATTAAGTAATTTCTCACAGTGAAAGGAATTTTAGTATGGTAAAATTGGCTTTACATGGTATACTTCGATCCATCTAGTGAATTATTCTAGATTATCAATTTTTTGCTGATAACAAATTTCCGCCCAACGTACGAGTGTTAGGAGCAAAACGTTTCACCGAAGTAACTTATAAAGACACAATCACTAGAAAATACAAGGGAGTCAGAGAGAGAGAGAGAGAGAGAGAGAGAGAGAGAGAGAGAGAGACCAATGAAGCTGAATTTGAAAGAAGATAGGGATAGATGGGGCGGGAATAATGCAAGTCTCCTTTTATGTTGAGGTACTGGACCTCACTAAGGCAGGGTGGCATACCCATACCCATCGCGATAACTTAGTACAAAAATAATGGTTCGCCTAGAAATATAAAACTGAGCAATGAAGTGCATGTCAAATGGTACATGACATGTTGGCATAGTAGAGCCAAAAAATAATACAATGTGTCCCATATACATAATGCACTTGGAAAAACATGAGCTAGGACTGAATACAACAATATATCAGTACATGGGATACAAAGCCCATTCCCTCAAAAAATAGGTGAGGAGGACAGTAGAAGAACCAGAGAAGCCCTGGTGAACAAGGAAGGGCTCTGTAAAACTAAATGGATCATTTAGAGGACACATGCACACTATGAACACTATGATCGGTAGGAACCAAACCCATCAACCCTGCGGAATTGCATCTAAGGATGTAGCATAGTAGCTATCAAACCGAGCATGCGGGGGCCTACCTAAAGGGCCACCCCCTCATGAGGTTTGAAAAATCACACACACACATGAGAATCACTGGTAAAATATGTTGCATCACTGGACCATCAAGTGTATGGATCACGAACATGAAATGACCAAGTCAAAGGGAAATAACAAGACCCTCTACTCAATCAAAGGAATTGAACAAGAATGGGAGCTAGAACCGAGATACACTGCCCTCTAAGTCGTTCTTCTGGAATAAATGAGCCGACGTCGACAAAATAGAGCCCGCAATAGGTGAGGCAATGATGATCCTCAACTAAATCCCGAGGGAAAATAGTAATGTGACTGATGGACTGACACCATGCATAATGGGAAAAGTGGTACTGAGGAACAAACAACCGACTTCCCTTATCAAATCATAAAGTGTATGGTTGACCTGCCAGCAACAAACTCAACTTCGGAGGGGATGAGTATAGTTTGAATGGGGGCCAAAATGGGAAACACAGGATGAACAGTACGTAAATATGGATGGAATACTTTGAAACAATATTATGGGAAATGAAATAGACTCCATGAATGCAAGGGTGACTCATCGCGGATGCTCTGAAAAAGGGTGACTTGATGACGCTGCCACATAGACTAGGCCTAGTGGAGACCATGAAAACATGAATAAATGATGGTTACTTATGACGAAAATTGACATATGGTATGACAAGTATTAAGAGGAGGTGGACCTCAAAGTACAAGTGTCACTTTATGATGAAATTTGATTTTGAGAGGCGATGAAGTGACCTTTCTTGGAAAAATGGTTTCCTGGTGAAGTGTTAAATAGTTTCCAATGGTTTTGGTGGTTTGTCAAACTGAACTATGGTATAGTCGCAATTTGTGACAAAAATGTTGCGAGTTTTCCTATGAAAGGGTGTTTTCCCTCCAATTTGAGAGGAAGAGAAGGCCTTAAATCTTATGGAGATCACAGCAGAAAAACCTACCATCAGAATCAAGATTTACAACTTTCAGGCAAGTGGCCTTACTTGTCTAAAAATGGCTTTAATGCTTCTTGGAACAATGGTTCCTGGTGAAGAATTAAGGGAACAGGAAAATGGGAACGAACTACTAGAGGAGATCTAGAGTCATCCTCACCCACGAAGTCAAACATGAGGACTAGGTGCTTATAGAGTAGAAAATTTGAAGATATGGTATCAAAATTCTATGATATGTGATGTGCATATGGCTCACCGGGGATGCTAGTAGGACAAAATATCGAAGGAATGGGAGGATAATTGACCATACCTAGATGCAGTGGGATCTAGGCCAAGACTTAATTGAGAAGATGGGTAGGAGAAAACCATCATGCCCCCAAGCATGGGATACTATCTGCAAACATATGTAATGGAGGGGACTAATTTGGTATGCAAAGGTGGGAATGATGCCCCTTAGCAGGAGGAGTTTGTGGCGCACCATTTGTTCCAAGTGATCAAAAAGGGATTCAAGCATCTCAGCCCAACTTGACACGAGATCCTCCAAAGGAGATGTAGGGGCATATGTGCCCCCTAGTATGTTATGGGCGTAATGGATGTATTTAGGGCTATAGGCTCCAAACACTTATATGATACACAATATGATTATGTATTTTGATATGACGATGATGGTTTACCATGTGTTTTGTTTATGGTTGTCTTCTGTGGTATACATGTGATAAATGTCAATCTAGAATGTTTTTTGCAATGGTATCTGCATAGTAATTTTGGGCTCTAGGAACATGACTGAAAGTAATGGTTTCAAATTCACAGACCGACTACTTAACTTATAGATATTTTCTAAATAGGACTTGGTTATGCACATGATACACACCATTCAATTGCATGACAAGTAGCAAGGAATCTAAAAAAACATGAAGATGAAGGATGTGATGAGCGAGGGCATCAACTAAAAAAGCTATCATTGCATCATATACAACCTGATTATTGGTGGCCGATCCAATGCACACACTGTTTCAAAGGACTAACACATGCAAGGGGTAAAAATGGCCTAGGTTGTTGAGGCTAGATTTCAGGTGAAGTGACTTGCACCATTGGCATGACTGATATATGATGTGGATGATGGATCTATCTGAAAGGTGAAAAAGAGAACGGATGAGATGATGCAATCTACCTAACTTCATGGCAGAAATAAAGACACGCAAATCAAAGGGATGTGCTATGAGCAAAATTTCTTGGGGTAGAGTGCATTGGGAGAATTAGGAAGGAAATGGCCTTCTAAGTCCTCTAAAGAAATGCCCCCTTAATTAAGGGTAGGGGTAACCAGGGGTAGACATAGCTTTCATGGTGTCCTCATCGGGCTGGGAGATGGGCGGATGAGAGGAAGACAAACTACATGATGCGGCGGTGCTACCTGGTGCATCAACCTGAGAAAGAAGGTTCACATACACATAATCTGGAATGGTAGATGATGAGATGGTAGATGGAGGATCTACAGATGTTGACACCTAGGATTCTATTGAAAGAGGTTTGATAAAAACGCACGACGAAACCTCAAAAAGGTTTTCTTGCGAGGAACTCAAGGATGACGACACGTAAAGGATGTGGCTTGTGGTGTTTGTCATCTGGACATCGGGGGGAGGCATAACAATAGTAGGGCCAGAGTCTCCCTGTTCTGGTTAACTAGTGGTACCAGAATCCACGAGTAGAGGAGTAGATGATCCACTATGAGTGGTCTCATATTCACGAATCTGCCCAAGGAAATCGCTAAATTCATCGAGACGATGGAAACAATGGAAAAAGTGACCATGATGATCACACAGGGCACAAGGGTGATTTGTGTGCAACATTTCAAGTTTCTTAGGTGGGACCGGTAAGTTAACATGAACTTTTGGGATATTTGACTTAGGGAATGCTTCATGAACTAAAGTTTTATATTGAGGAAGTTGAGGAAAATTGTTGGTGGCGTGCCCAACAAATTTACACAAAGTGCACGAGGGTGTGGACTTTGGGGCCTTAAGGGCTAGAAGAGTTTGAGGAGCCTTGTCCTTAGGTTCTTTCCTCTTAGATTTTCCCCCCTATCTATATGCTTTCGCAACAGGAGCTAGTTCCTATTGAGGTTGTGATGGAATTGAAGCAGCGACAAGGGTCATGGGGACTAGTTGAATTGGGGTCAAAGCATGATAATGTCTTAGTTGACCAGGTGGGATGATTGCAGGAGGATCAATGTACCATACTGGGATCCCCAAAGTCATGTTAGGAAGGACTAGCAAAGCCATGATAGGGACAAAAAATACTCCGAAAGGGGGGAATAAGAAAGTTATCTGGACTGCAGGGTAATGTCCCGGTGGAATAGCTCCTAGATTGTTGAGGCCTGAAGGAACAGTTCCTGGAGGGAACACAAGAGAGGCACCCACAAATGGAGGAGGTCATAGGTGTGTGGATCCAGATGGCTCGACTACGATGGTAGCAATAGAGTGTTGAGGAGTTGGTTGTTGATCAGAGGTATTCACCTCGTCAGAATCCATCATGAGGATCTGGTAGTCACCATGACCAGAAGGTTGGGTGGGATGGGTTGCTTGACCTGGATGAGGTTGAGAAGCAACAAATCCTTGGTGAGGGGAAGGATTTGTGAGCACTTCCAGTTGATATGGTGCAAGATTCTGAGGTGATAGTTGACCTCTAGAAGCTGGGTGATCTTCCCACATTTGGTGCATCTCGGGTAAGAGAGGACAATCATGAGTATAATGGCCATGTACACCACAACATGCACAAGGCTTGTTGATACGAATATCCTTGTTCTTCTTTGGTTGCCTGCCCTGTTGTTGGTTTTTGTTGTTAGGCTAGTTCCCTTGGGGTTCACTAGGCTAGTTACGTTGATTACCCTAGTTACCCTTGTTACCCTTCCCCTTATTGTTTTTCTTTGAATTTTGGGGATTCGTCACACTAAGCTATGCAAACACTTGACCCTAAGGGGGAAGCGACTGCAGAAGCTGAGGATGCATGGTAGGATCCGATGCTAATGCTTGAGGGGCTGGAGCACTAGGCTGTGCATAAGGAGAAGGAATAGTTTGGTAGATGGGTCAGGACCCTGGAAACATGTTGCTAGCAGGAGGGGCATAAGTGTTTGAGGAACTGGTGCCCCTGCGTGGGTATCCATAACTTTTCTGAGTATATTGCAAAGAGTGTGAAAGGGATCCAATGCTACCATCGGTGGCATGAGATGCACTTGGTGCATTAACACTTCCAAGACAAGGGAGGTATGGAATGACAGTATAGACATAACCAGATTGTGCATAAATCACATCATATCTCAGAGCTCTTTAGAGAGCTTCTTCCTTGTTCTGAGGAAAGCAGGACACAACATCTTATCCAATGGGAGATAAAAGGCTCGTATGAAAGTAATCTAGATAAACACGATCTTTGAAAGGCAAGGCAAGACATGTGCTCCTCCTTCGAAGCCACTCTTGAACATAGTCAGAGAGGTGAGTGGAAGAGGACTGACGGAATGTGGTCAATAGCTTCATACCAATGTCATACCAAAGAGGTAACTCGAAATATGAAAGGAATTCTTTAGAAAGCATTGCAAAAATGGAATGAGATGTGTTGGCTGGATAAATCGTTCTTGCGGACAAGACCGATCTCCCTAGTATCGAATGATATCTAGCAACAAAGAGCACAAACAAATCTACTTTTCTCTAAACATGTTTCAATTCATAAATGAAAACTGAGAGGTGTAATAGACCCTACCTCGGTCCAACGCTTGTTTGTGGCAGCTTTATTCCAACAGCTTCAAGCAATTCCCTTTTCATAACCTGCATACACAAACAAACACACATCAAAGAACACCTGCAAAGATATTATAATAAAGCATGTTCATTATGAAGATCAAGGAGCTCATAAAATAAACCATCAGAGACAGTTCATTGAGAAAAACAAACTTGATTGTATTACCTTTATGAATAAAATAACCTTACAACCTTTGCCTTGATGTTGCACAAGTTCTTTCCAAGGTCCAGCAGGAGTCTCCTCTACTTTGACAAGCCTCACTCACTTCCGAAATGAAATGAAAGGTATGTGATCTCTCCTCTCACAAGCTCAAAAAGGAAGTCTAATTTCTAGCAGCATTTAGCCTCAAGAATCTTCAACTTTCAACCCCCCTACAACCAGCCCAATGCCTGAATTTATAGTGCAAATGGAGGAAGTTGCAGGTCCACCATTGAAGGGATAAGTTCCTCCTTCAATGGGATAAGCACCTCATATCATGGAGTTAGATCCCTTAGTTATGGAATGGATGAACCAAGGTGGAGCGGACTTGCCAGCGCAATATTCCTTCTATAAGTGTTTAGAAGTGACCCAAGATGAGTTTTTAAGAATGAACTCACGCCTTTTAAACTTTTACAGGGGTTCACACCCATTACTCAACAAACGGAGTGTTCAGGTTTGCAGGAAACATGACCATTGGGTGCGGCACCGCAGGCAATGCTAGGAGAAAGTGCGAACCCAGGATTTGAGATATTTTTAAGGTCTTTCTCCCATTTTCAGGGCTTGACATGAAGAGCTGAGGCTTAAGACGTGCAAAGGAGGTATGTATGAGTGTTGATGGACTCACACAAACTGTAGAAATTCATGGTGACAATTTTTTGTGTAACAGATTTCCCCCTAAAGTGCGAAGTCTATAGTAGATGAGGATGGTTTTTTTATCATCTAAGAAGAGTGAAGGACTTTATCATTTCAAGGATCTTCCTGTGGATACCCCGGTCGGAACCTGTAAAAGCATTCAACACAAAATATATATATGTGAAAATATCATCGCTGAGGTAGGCATTCCCATGCTCAGATCAAAACTGACTAAGAACTATCTAAAACTGCTCTGATACAGGAATGATTTTGTATTACATCACAAGTAGGAACATATGGACATAGTATGGGCGCAACCATCTATTTATAAATAGTCCACTATATAATGATAACAAAATTCCTCGCAGCCTGGATGGTGGAAACTAGATCCAGGGTCTTCATTTCTACTTCCTGAACTAGTACGATTTTATCCATGTGAATGAATGTGTCGAAGTCGAACATGGTAGAAACCACTTGATTACCAGTCAATGATGTAAACTGTTAACAAGTGTGAGAGGAACCACCAATAATGTCAATGGCCCTCAAAGTACTCATTACAATCCATGAAATGTGAATAAATGAGTCGATGTAGAACATGTCACATAATCCTTTGATTGACGGTCAATGATGCAACTTGTCGTCAAAGGCGAGAAACCTGCCATTGAGGCATGCAGATTCCAAGGTACTGCCGATTTCTAGATCATCTTTCTAGATAATGAGTTAGAGTCGATAGAAAGCGATCCGTCATAGGCAAGCCTATAACACGAAATCATAGATCAAGTCTGAAGAAATGTATTTGGCAAGGACTAACTCAAGGATGGTCAATGATGGATGACAAATATTTTGCAGGTGAATGGTTTATTTGCATAGACCTCTTGAACACATAACGACACTGCAGATGGCTTGGTGACAATTGACCCAAAGCTAATACCCAGAAACTGGCTGAAGACTTTCAATGTAGCTTGATTAACTGTTAGGTAAAGGATTTCCCAACCCAGGTGGATAAAAGTGTCGTGTTCAAGAGTGATGGAAAGTTTTTCAAACACAAAGTATGATAAACAAGTTCATTTTTCTCTTTTTTCCCCCACAATTTCTGGCAAGTACCTCTTTATTTTTGACAAGCTTGAGGAGGATAACATTTTCTTGGTTATAAGCTCATCCTTCGGATGAGTCTAACTTAGTTTATATTCAAACCCTAAGGAGTGGTATGTTCCTGTTTACAATTGAACAGGTCCTTTACTGTGAAATTTTAACGAGTCCAGTATAGGAGAAACTCGATGTTTTTCAATTTTAGGGAGTTGGAAGAAAAACTTAAGAAAACTCCATGGTTGTCCTTTTTCGTAAATTTGTGTCTTCCAAGCCAAAAAAAGTATAAAATAATACTTGAGAGAACCGCTTGATCATTATGATCGAGTACTTTTCATAATTAGTGCCTTCAATCTGAAAAAGTAAAAAAGCGATCGAAAACACGTCGTTTTATTACCAGTATCGAACTTGAAACGACAAAAGTCTGGCAATCTTTTCATGTTTATATGGTCGGAAAATATCTGTAAAAGGACCATCTTTTTAATTCCCTTTTAACGAGTCTAAAAAGAAAAACTCGGCAATCTTTTCATATTTTACGAGTCAGAAAAGAGCTTAAAGAGGACTCCTATGTGTTTTTTTGTCGAAAATGACCAATTTCACCTGAATACCCAATATTCTGCACAAAAAATGCAAACATTACTCATATATGTTTTAAAAATAATAAAAATGCACCAAAAATGACCTTTTCAAAGTAAAAAATAAATAAATTTAATTTATTTATTCAAAAATTCTTATAAAAAGGGATTTTACAAGTTCGTTTTTACCATTTGCCTTTGGAGTAAAAAGAAAGAGCTTTTGGTAGAAAAATTCCTATGGAGATTGCGAAAAATCTGAACGCTAGAATCAAGAACCGTCTTCTCCAGGTAATCCACATTGTCCCTCACTTGCATTTCATCCGTTTAATTTTTTTTTTTTAGGGTTTAGAAATTGATTTTTAGAGGAAAAATAGGGCAAAAAATCGCCCGCGGCAGTTGCGCAGGGGCGCCATGTGGCCCCTGCGCACCCCGATTTTTCTGTGCATAGAGAAAAGTCGGGGTGTCGCACCTGTCCTTCAGGAGAAGTGTGCACCTATGCACTGTCTCTAAAGGGATGGGTGCGAACCCTGCGGAATGTGGATTTTAAACCCTAGATTCCTCATTTTTTCCCCATAGAATTTTGAAATGAAAATTCTAATCCACCTATTTTGCAATGTAGGTACACAAGATGCTTGTTTGGCGGGAAAGAGAGCACGAGGATGTGGATCAAGCTGCATTACTCCATCCACCTTCATTACAGGCATTGAGAGCATGCAGGCTATTCAAATTTTGGACCATACCTGGCATGAGGGCACATGTAGACTTTCTACAATGGATGGTGAACAGGTGGAGCATACAGGACCAATGCTTCATTATTGGTGGCAACCGGCTCGAAATCAAGCCAGATGACATATACTTTTTGACTGGCTTGCCCAAAAGAGGTGCGGAGTTATCTTTTTTCAGATCTAGGCCAGGTGGTCAATCTGTCGCTAGTCTTCGACTAGAGTTCTGTAATAACTAGAATCCAGACAAACGGATAGATGTTAAAACCATCTCCCGCCCTGTACTAAAGGTGATTGCTTTTACTGTTACCAGACTCTGCGGGAGCACATCATTACATCTAGCTACAGGTTCCCAGATGTGCATGGCAGTACACTACTTCCGAGGCACCATCTTCAACTGGTGCGATGTTGTATTGGCCAACGTGAAGGGCCAATTGACTAGGGCGAAGAATGGACAACGAAATAAATTTGGATATGGTTATTTAGTTGTTAGATTTTCCCTAGAGAGGGTATCTATGCTGGTTCCACAACAACTCATTGTTGAGGCTGAACTTCCCCAAGATCCTCGGGTTATGCGATGGGTTGCAGTCATGGCTCACCATCCCGACATGGCTCTTCCACCAGGAGAGTAATGGGATGGTAAAGGTAAAATTGTTTTCAACATTTTAATTATATATGTATTTTTTTATTTTTTAAAATCATCCCAAAACTAATAGTAAAAAATTTTAAATGCAGATGTGGGTCCATGGCGACCAGCCGCTCTCCAGCCCTATGATCAAAGACAACCAGTTGCCGTAGCACCGGCCCCATAGGACCAATCAGCAGAGACCTTGGCCGAGTTGGAGAGCCATCTAGAGTGCTTGATCATAGATATTATGGAGACCAGCATAGATGAAATTCCTCTTAGGCTTCAGCGCTATGTGATTGGGGTCCCAGGACCTTTTAGGAGGTTCCTTTGTAGGGTGGCCCAAGCAGTGGTGTATTATCGGGATCATCACCAGTGATAGGATGATTGCCTTATAGACTCATTTTTGGACTTTTTATACTATCATTTTTGCCGATCATAAGGTGTTTTTCAACCTATGATCGAGGACGATGTATATTTTGACACACTCTTATGCTATGCTATATTATTATCATGGTTATCTTGCAAAACACGTTATGAGATGTTTTTAAATTTATTGTTTGATTTAATGCAAATTTCTATTTAACATTCGAGAAGCAACTGCATCTGCTAATTTATTTAAATATCTTGGAATGTGCTGATATTCTATGTAATCAAATTCTCATTCCAAAAGACGGACTCTCAAAAATAATCGTAATAATACTAGATTTCTAATGGCATAAACTCGATTAAGCTGTAATACAATGAGTTCCGAATCTAAATTAATAATCAAACTTCGAATTCCAAATGAAATGGATTCAGATAATAATTCAATCACTGCACTGTATTCTGTAATGTTGTTCGTTGTTTGACCAAGGCTTACCCCATGCATAGATACTAACTCGTCAGAGGGTGAATAGATAACCCAAGCTGCGAAAGAGATGTTCAGTGTACTACGACAAGCGCCATTAGCGAAACTGATGTATGTTTGGAGAGGCGTCGACAGCTGCAATATAAAGAGTAAAATCAAGAAAAGCAAGAATAATAATGAAAAACACTCTCTAAAGTAAAGCACACATCCTCAATCTAAGAACACACCAAATTTAGAAAGAAACTAGTCTAAGAAATCTCCACACTAATCTTTTAAGCATAATATCACTTTAGATAAAGCCCATTCCTAGGTTTACCTAAAGAGACACCATCAAAATCTTATAGCTCATAGGCCCCTTTTGCCAGCTTTCGCTTGAAAATATACGGACCATGCCACATGGGTACAAATTTTCCAGCCCCTAGCTTATCGTTTGCTTGATCGTAAAGTAAGACTAGGTCTCCTTCCAAAAAATTACGGGGTGTAACATTCCGATCATACTGAGCTTTAATCCTTTTGGCATGAGTTTCGACAGCTAATGCATCATTACATCGATTCTCATCTAATTGAGCTAAGTATAATAAATGTTTTTCCTCTTCGGAAGTGGCTGGTAATAATTGCACGGCAATTTGTAATGACGAGATTTCGCATTCAATGGGCAATATTGCCTCTAAACCGTAAACCAGTTGAAAGGGAGTAAAACCTGTTGATGTTTTGACTGAGGTTCAGTACGCTTAAAGCGCTGAAAATAACATGTTATGCCAATTCGACCAATGAATCCCAATGATTCGTCGGATCATGGTGACTAGAACTTTGTTGACTGCTTCAACCAGACCATTTTCCTATGGGTAATATGGAGTGGAACTATTGTGATGCAGGCCAAGCTGATCTGTAAGTTCAATCATCATGATGTTTCGAAAATGACTCCCATGGTCAGTGATAATTTCTTGGGGAACACCAAACCTAGCAATTATATGGTTGAAAATGAAAATCGCAGCAGTTTTTCCGTCTGCCGAAAATGTAGGCATCGCCTCGACCCACTTGGTAAAATAATCTACCGCAAGGATGATATACGCATGCCCCCCGGCCAAGTGAAGGTTACATGTAATAAAATCGATACCCCATTTTGCGAATGGACCAACAGTAATGATAGGGTGGAGAGGAGCAGGAGGAGCGCGCATCTTACGATCAAATATGTGGCATTTCTGGACTGCAGTAATACAATATTTGAATAAGGACAGACATAAATAGCCAGCACATAAAATATTTTGGGCTGTGGCATACCCAGACATATGACCACCACACGCTCCAGAGTGACAATCATTAAGAACCTTTCCAGCCTCGTCATGAGTAAGACAACGACGGAAAACAGAATCCACCCTATGACGATAAAGAGTATCTCCAATAATAGTGTAAGGTTGGGATTGGAATCGTATTTTCCGGTGCTGTGATCATGAAATGTCTAGCCGAAAAGATTGGGTCTGGAGATAGACAATGATATCTCCATACCATGGATCAATAATGCTTATAAGGAACAAGGATTCGTCCGCAATGGGTTCTTCCGCCACATGTTTGGTATCAGCACGAGGGAAGTCACACATTAATTCCGCAAAAACCAAAGACTTCTTTGACTTGGCCTTCTCAAATTCCAAGTCAAATTCTTGTAGGATGACAATGCATTTGGAATACTTGCCCCCTAGCAATTATTTAGTCAAAATGTATTGCATAGGGTTACAGTCAGAAATGACCATGGTTTTGCGTAACAAAATGTAATGACGAAATCATTGAACAGATTGGACTGCAACTAAGGCCAATTTCTCCACATGTTAATATTTTAAATCAATTGGAGTTAGAGTCCGACTAATATAATAGATCACATGTTCACTTTTGAATTCATCCTGTTGAACTAAAACCATCCCAATGGTGGAATGGGAAGCGGCGAGGTACAATAAGTAATCCTGGTTGTAGTTGGGGGGATGCAATAATGGTGTATGGGTCAATGCATGTTTAAGTGCATCAAAAGATTTGTCAGCTATCTCGTCCCAAAAGAATGGAGTGTTCTGTTTCAACAACCGGGTGAAACCTTTTGTATTCTCAGCATAGTTAGGAATGAAACGACGTAAAAAATTTGCTTTCCCTTACAAACTTTGGAGTAGGCGAAGTGTCGAAGGAGGTGGTAACCTGACGATGGCTTCAACCTTCGAAGGATCGACACGAATGCCGGCTTTGGATACAACAAATCCCAGTAATTGACCCGTTTCTATACAAAAAACACACTTGTGCGGATTCAGCCTAATCCGATAATGCCTACATCTCATGAAAATTGCTCGTAAGTGAGTGAGATGGTCGGCTCTGCGTAATGAATGAGCTGGTAAATCATCAAGATAAGGCTGCACAATGTGCTTGATGTCATGAAACACATAAGACATTGCCCTTTGAAAAGTTGCTCCGACGTTCTTCAATCCAAAAGGTAACTTGCAATAAGCAAATGTCCCCCATGGACAGATGATTGTCATTTTTGGTTGATCGGCAGGTAGAATGTTAATTTGATTGTAACCAGAAAAGCCATCAATAAAGGAGAAAATTTCACTACGAGCACAATCATCGATAATTTGATCGATATAGGGTGTGGGATAATTTTCCTTGGGACAAGCACGATTAATATCCTTATAGTCAATACATATTCTTATTGTCCCTTGTTTTTTAGTAACTGTAACAATATTCGATACCCAATCCGTCAAAGGAATTGGATAAATGAAACCTGATTTAAGTAATTTCTAAACTTCTGTCTTAATGGCAGCAGCTTTCGTGGGTGTGTCTGACGCAACTGTTGCCAGACGGGTTTAGCATCCGAGTAGGTTTTGATCTCATGAACAACGATTGAAGGATCAATTCCTAGAATTTCTTCATAGGACCAGGCAAACTCGTCACGGAATTCTTGAAATAGGGATTTATATATGATGACTTCAGTGTTCGTACAAGAAGCACCTATGTGAATGTTTTCAACAATCCCAGATTTGACTGAAATGTCGATATGAACCGTTCGAGAAATATTGGCTAAATTTTGTTTAGAATCAAGATGTTTCAATGGATTTTGCGGTTCTTTGACATATTCAGCGGTAAAAATAGATGAAAAATCATTTTCAAAATGATCAATCTCAGGTAAAAACGAAGACCGATGATGAATATCTTTCCATGGTAATGCATCAACAGACAACAATTCCCGAATTTGTTCATCGGTGTGAACGGTTTCCGAAAAGGTTGTTGAATCTGAGGTTGAGATTGAAAGTGGTTTTCCATGGATCTCATTCACTATATCAAGATTGGTTGAACTTCGGTCGGCAAACGACTGTACTGCCTGATAAGCAACTTCAAAGGGACTCAAAGGCATGGCATCGCCAAGAGAGTCCACCTCGGAATCGAATGGGACGATCCAAGGATCGTCAAGAATTATGGATTCTGACGAAATCATATGAATGGTCGCGAAAGGAGACGGTACGTTGGGAGGAGGAAATGAAAAAGTTCCGAGTAAACCCGAATCTTTAACTAATCCTACTCCAACATCCTTATAAGGGATAGCGGTTTTACCAACATGTTGAATACTCTCAGCAGAGGATGGGTCAGATGGAAAGTAAGTTAACTGATCTATTGTAAGGATCTTTCCATTGTGTGGAAATTTAATAAGCCGAAAGACCGATGAAACAACAACAGTCATGGTGTAAGACTAGCTACGACCCAAAAGAAGGTTGTAATCTAGAGGGGCATCAACCACCTCCACATCTAGACTAACAATTTTTCCTTCAGCCCCTATAGGTAAGTCCTGCAAAATGCCATAAGGATGAAACCCTCAGCCATCAAAGGCCTTCAGAATCATTGGGGATTGATTAAGTGTAGGAGAAACAAGGGTTTTCCAACACTGTATCGACATAATACACGTTGAAGCTCCCTCATCAATCACAGTCCTAAAACAAGGTTTGTTTTTGACTAACACCGGAATCTGGAAAGCCATTTGAATCAAAGACTATGAGGTTTGAGTCCTGAAGATCAACAACTCCTATAGCCGAAAATAGCATTTTACGTTGTGCTAGACAAGATTGTAGCACTTCCAAAGCCGACATTGCTGAAGGTGAAACAGCTAAATCTTCAACAATGTTATAGTTCTGAGCAGCTCTCGCATGTGGATTGAAAG
>APFE031509275.1:4250-35198 GCA_000404065.3 Pinus taeda | reverse complement strand
ATATATATATATATATATCACCGCAAAAAATGTTTGAGCGCTTGCTGCCACTGTAATATATATATTGCTGCTGGAAAGGAAGGCAAAAAATTTATCCTCAATGTATAAATTAAAGTTTTCCAAAAAGCAATTATTTCTCTCTGATAGGCGCAATCACTGGGCACAACGTAAGTAGGGATTTGAAACAATCTGGGATGAGCTAGATTCAATCAACTCATATTTTATGGCCAAAGGACTACTTGCAGCGTAGTTACAATGACATATTTCTCTCGAAAGCCTTTCAAAGAATATTTTGTTCACAGCCAAGAGCTGCTCTACAAGGGATTTCCAAAACACGAAGAAGTAAGAATGTATATCTAGAAAACGCGCAGTATAATGCGTCCAATAGACTTCACAACGCCTTGTACAAGTTCTTAAAGCTGTAAATCACAACAAGATTGTCAGGCCAGTTTACAACGTACTTCAAAACCCTCTTCCAAGCCTTTTCAATGTGGCTTCAATGCCTTCGTCAGGTTGCTTCAGCGACTATTCAACGCTTCAAACACTGGCTTCAAACTCACTATTCACACTACAACAATAAATTTCATAGACAATAGCATTTAATTCTTATTTATCAGCAAGATACAAGATTTGTTGCTTCAACGCTCCAATACGCTGCTTTAACACTCCAAAAAGCGGTCGGTTCAAAAACGTTTGGAGAGCTCGGACAGGGAAGTAACTCTTCCAACTGATGGCTCTGATACCATGTCAGGCCAGGAGTAACTCCAGAAAAACTAATGCATTTATTCATTTAACCAGATATCTAATATATACAAGAATGTGATTGTTCAGTTCATCTTCTCGATGACTGTTCACATTCAGTTCCCCAATCACTGAGGATTAGGTGTCAACACCTGCAATATCTAGTGAAAGTAGGGGCTTTTAAAATTGGGAAGGTGTATTGGGTTCGTATTGGTAGGGGTTTAAATAATGTGATTTTTAGAGGTATTTTCCAATATGTTGTCAAATTAAGGGTATTGTTTAGTATGCCATAAACATGCATGATATGTTAAAGATTCATTGAGTGAAGCCCCTGTGGTCATTCCAGGAAATGTTGGACTATTCTAACATGAAGCTTCAACTCGGAAGGGAGCTCATACTCCATCTCACTCTCAAACCAAAGAATCAAGTAAGAAACACTAGGGGCCACTCCTAGCTGGGTCCAAATATTTAAAGAAGATTAAGTGATAGGTGTGGGTGATTTCTATGGTCGACCAAGCCCATTTCCCTGACAAAGTGAAATATCAACTAATGAGGTTTGTATTTCACAACATAACGATTTAAGTACATGGTATAATTTGCAACAACTATTTTATTTTAAAACTCAAAACCTTTTTAGTTCTATTTTAGTTTAGGATTTTTCTTGCTAATTTTTATATTGTTATATCATAAACAACAAGAATTTAACCTTGGGTTATTGAAAATAATGCTAAATTTTGACTAAATAGTGATACATTGAGTTTTATTTAGTATTGAATATTATTACCCTCCTTTATGAAGTAGTTTAAGTGCATATATGGATATTTCATTAGCTATATCTCAAGAAATCTGCAATAAACATCAAGGTTTTAAGCTCTTAGCAAGTATGTACATCTCTTGGAACCTTTCCATTTGACTCTATATTTATTTTACTTTGCTAATTTCTTGTTCATAGTCTAAACTATACAATTTCTAGCCATATTTAAAGTTTAATCCAAATATGGAAATTTATGGGGACTTTTCCTATTAGGAATTGATCATGGTTCATAGAAATAACAATTTCCAACTTGCTTGAAATCATTGTTTTCTGTTATCCTATGTTGGGAATTGGTCTCATAAGACTTATATCTCACCCTCCAACCTTCCCACTCCTAGATTTATGCTATAGGAGTGATTGGGCACTCATTGTGTGGTCAATTTGAGTGAAATAGGTTACTTCACCTACTGTTTACTACAAATTTTGTAGTTTGATGTAATAGGGAAACAAGCTAATTTACTTTGTAACCTCTCTAATCAACAACCTAAACTTAAATGTAACGTCATTACTAGTTAGGATATTTACTATATATCATTTTTGAGTACACATGGCATATTTAACATCAATTGGTGTAGTGTTTTGTTGTAATTCATTTTAAGTTGCACATTTATACGCAAAAATCAAGAGGACAACCAACAAAATCAGCTCCTTCACCTCTTCTTGACCCCATTTAAGGCACTATTCTTACTTGAATTTGGTGGGGGTATCAAGTGGGAATCCTCCCTTAGTCTTTAAGGAGGAAGTTAGTGTTGGGACACAAAATTGGCATTCGTGTTGTGCCTATTTCCCTATCTTTCCCTACCATTTTGAATTTAAAAGCATTTCCTTGTCACTTCGTTAGTAATTATTGACTAAAGTATGTTCCCTTCTTCATTTCACCCTTACTATCTAGTTTTGCTTGTAATTTGACATAAAAGCTAACTGCTTTATGTTGTTTTATTAATGAATTGACGAAGAGTTGTTTCAAGTGGTATGGCTTGTTGAGATGCTATTACAGGATGATATCTCCCTAGTTGTGCCTCGCTAAACATGGAGTGAAGACTTTTCTGATGTTGTTATTACAACACTAAGTTTATTATGGATACCTTTTTCTTCTATGATTAGTAACACAGACCAACTTCGATAGACACATGGTCAGAGCTAGTTTTATTGATTGAAATATGAATTCATGTACATTGTAATTGACTTAGTTGAAACAATTGGGATTTTTAAATGATATATCATGGTAATTTAGAAAGATGTTACAACTCTGTTTCAATTAAGACAATTTGTTATAAGACATTTTTTTGTATAATCTTGATTTGGATCACATGAGAATCGAGAGATTCTCATGATTCTTTTTGAAAATAGGAATGTAATCTGAAATCATAAAAGATTGTACTCTCTTTCTGCGATGCATGCATAGATAGAGATCAAAGAAGGGATAAGCACCATCATTGTAATCTTGTACTACAACTTTCATTAGTGAAACTCTTTACCATTCGTGGCTCCATATCGCTTTCTTGATGAGTTTGCGTGTTGTGCAATTCACCGACCCATGCTAAGGAGGAATGACCCTCCTTCTTAGTAGGGATCACTAGTT
The DNA here is from genome assembly GCA_000404065.3 of Pinus taeda. Lineage (NCBI taxonomy): Eukaryota > Viridiplantae > Streptophyta > Pinopsida > Pinales > Pinaceae > Pinus > Pinus taeda. Next base: position 32,061 of record APFE031509275.1, on the reverse strand, counting down.
AGAGAGGTAGTGTAGTAAATCTATTTCCTCTTCATTGTGAGTTATGTGTGATTTATTGTTATTGTTATAGATCTTGTTCATGCATTGAATAGTTGCAAGATTGTAGCCTCTATCATTGTATGATAACCTAGGTCCTGGATCAGTTCCTTCATTAAGTGTGATGGTTGTTTGATTATTGTTACAATTCTCTAGTTTGCTTAATTGATTGAATGGTTGTTACAACAATTGTTTGAATATTGAATAATTTCAAAGAGTGTTGTTTCTTGTGAAAAAGAGTGATTGTGTGATAAAGTGTGATTTATTTTGGAATGTGTGTCTTTTCCTTATGAAGTGTGAGCAAGTTTTGGAGTGTGACAACAAGTGCATTTGGAGTGCGGAGAGTGAAATTTAAAACATTTCGTTTTGATATTTTATTAGTGCTAGTTTCCATTTGTTCCTGCATATATTTTGCATAATAGCCTCGAAACAAAAAACCTACCCTAATTGACAATTAATGTGTGAGTGAGATTCATTGCTCTAATTTAAAAGGACAATTGATTCACCCAACATTTTGACATAGTTTCTACGGAGGCTATTAAAGGTTCATATGTGTGACCAAAACTATTTGCATTCATTGATTGAAAGTGTGTTAGATGTGTTACTATCTCTAAGGTTTATGGGAGGTAAGACGAGAGGTAAGAACCCACACATCGCTTCAAGATACTAAAGTGGGATCAACCTTATGAGGAGTTAGGTAACACATGATTTCATTCATGAATAGTGAAGAAGAAAAATACGGTGCCCCCAAAGAAACTAACCATACAGGTAGAAGAGGACATGGGATAAAGGAGAAGAATAAGAATTTGAGAAGAGTAACATACATATAGGAGATCATTTCAAAAGCTAAAGCATAATCATTTTCTTAAGGAGAAATAGCTAAGAAGAAAGGATTAGGTAAAACTGCTCTACAGTGGCCAACATCTCCTGAGTCATCTGTGTTGGCTACCCATATTAGGGGGGTGGCATTTTATAAACCTTTGATATTCACTTGCCTCTTCGAGGGGGAAAACTCCAATAGAGCAGAGCTCGATGAAAACATAAGACACGATGCTCCTCGCAGGGAGTCTCTATCCTTTACATATGACTCATACATGCAATACCATGGATCAATACCATGGGTTTTATTAATACCATCTATCTAATACCATGGCACATTTGCAACCAATTGTGGTCCCATCATTAATTGCGGGCTAACCACTTGCAATTATTAATATGGGCTTTATTGACTCTTTACTATGACTTGATCCCACTACATAAATAAGGGGGTTAGGGTGGGACCCTAACATCGTAGCAGCCCTTTGGTTTTGTCGAAGATATATTTATTGGTAGCTTTGAGTAGTAGGCCTTTGGTTTTGTTGAAGGTATAATTTATTGGTGCTTTGAGTACCACTCTTCAGAGCAGTTATGTTGTAACCTTTCTGGCATTATGTTGTAACCTTTTTGGCATTTTGTTTTTGGAAGTTACCCTTGGGGTTTTTTATAGCAGAAATAACTCAATTATTGCTGATGTTTCTTTCCTTTTTAAATTTTTTGAGCTACATATTATGGTGTATGGACACGATTTAATGCTAGTTGAGAGCCTTGGCTTTGGTGTGACAAGAAGTTTAAAATTAAGAAAATTGGATTCTAATGGCAGCTTGGTTTTGGTTGCCATCTCCAAAGCTTGCAGCTTGTGTGAGACTCGGAACATACGGAAATGATGTTGTAGCTTTTCGGTGTTAAGGTCTTATGCTTTTTTCTGATATAATGGTGCTAAATATAAACAGGGCTTGCAGTCTGACCATTTCAGCTGCAAAATTGAGAACAGTTTCCATGTTAGACACCCTAGTAGACATATGACTCAAAAGGCCAAATCGTCCAACAAGAAGTTGAACACCCGAGACCTCTAACCTTAGTGCTAAAAATTAGATATTATTCACCAAGAAACCAGAACCAAACCATCTCTAAAATCAGCGAGGACAAAATTTCTACAAAAACAAGTAGCAAATGTGGAAAATGCAATTAAAGCACTCACCTCATGTGTATATTTCTTAATAGGAATTGTAAATGCTCTTCCGAGGCCAAGATCTGCTATTTTTACTACACCTTTTCGCTTAACCACCAGGAGATTGTGAGGCTTCAGGTCCCTGCCATATTATAGGTTGCCTTTCAATATTGGAGCGTGAACAAAGATTGTTTTAATGACATCCTATTCCTCCTTGGATATCCTTTGCATTTATGGGAATTTTCTTGTGTAACAAAATTCCTCCATGATAGGTTTGCAATAGTAACAACCTTACACTCTTTATCATCATCAAAGAGTTTCCAAAACATGGGATAGGCAAGAGGATGGTAATACTGGATTTGAATAAGCGATTGAATGACATGAAAGTCTTGGTCTTCACATCCTTCAATTTAAGTGCTTTGGATTTTGAGTTTAGATGTGCCCAAAGAGATTATTTTATGTTCGAACTCATGTAATTTGACAAATCTGGCCCTATTGAATTATCTTTTATTGTTTCAACTGCCTTTCGAGCTTCTGTACCATTCCATATAATTTATTAGTGCTTGCAGTAGCTTGGGTTAGGTTCCTAAAGACTATCTCCCATGTCTTCCTATGCCATTCAATTTTGTCTATCACATGCATTTTGTTCGTTTCCTTGGAACAATTTTTAGCTCAATTATTTTAGAACTATATATGACTACATATTTGATTACATTAAAATCAGATTTGTTGGATTTATTTACTTATTTATGGTTGAGAATTTATCTGCAGCTTTGTGTCTTATTATCTCAGTGTCTCAGGTTTTATTCAGCAAATTTAAATAATAATTACTTCAAAAATGAAGAAAATGACTTCAAAGAGTCCACTAGTTCCAATTGTAACTCTTTATGATCTTTGTGGAGTACATATGTTGTGTAGGCTTTAAGTTTAGTTCAGTTTCGGTTTTGAGCTATTGTTGTTTATTAGCTTCTTTCTGCATTCAATAGAAGATGGATGTGTTTGAGAGTTAAGATATTTTACAGAGGTATGTGCTTGTAGGTAAGCTTACTTAGATCTAGGTTATTCTTTCAAAGTTGAAAAACTGCTTACAGTGGCCTGCTTTCTATGATCCTTGTTGACTGCAATGGATAATTAGATCTGAAGCATATTGCTACTGTGACTTAATAAATACCATAAGACAATAATAATAAGCCCAAGACCATTGCACATTGACCATAAGAGGCTAATAAAGTCATATGTTTTTCTATTGGTGACTTTCCAAGTGTTTTTCTAAGGTATGGTATATGTTTTCTGATATCTAAAATATGCTTTTCGAGATCTGGTGTACTTGTTTCAGTAAGAAGAAATCAATTTGCTAAGGTTTAATATCCATAAGAAATCACTTATCAGTCTTGGGAGCATCATTTTGAAGCTAATGATGAAGTATTAAGTGATTTATTTTGTGAAATATTGTTCATCTTTGTAGTGGAAAAAGATGCCCCGAGACATAATATGAATTGACATAACAATTTCAAAAGGGGAATAAGTATCTAAGTTATCATTGTAGCATCTTTTGTGGACTGATATCATTTTTGCTTAGCTCGCAAATAAAACTGCTTTACAACCAACCAAGTTGTTGTTGCCTTTTTAATGTAGTGAATGCATAGAACCATAATGTTGTTAGCGTTTCAAAGCAATAAAACAACCTAGGTTGTAAGCCAGAATGTTTTTGTGACAAGAAAAAGACACAATCCATCCAAAATACACATCATAATGTGGTTACAGCCAAAAACATATGACACCCCTATTCTTTATGGCCCTGAGAATCTTGATGCCAAAACTCCCCGAGTTACCCATATTAGGGGGGTGGCATTTTATAAACCTTTGATATTTGAGACAAGCCCAAGTGTTTCTAGTCCATTTGTATCATTAGAGGAAGGATATCAAGGCTTGATAGAAGGAAAAGGGGATACCAATGAATGCCATTTAGAATTGAGTCTAGAAGGAAAATTATTTGACCAGTCCCCAAATTTAGGAAGTTTCATGAAACAACTTGTTGAGAATTTTGCTACTAATGGTGTCATGAATCATTAGGATCACCTGGACATCTAAACTATTTGAGCAACTTGAATGATCTGAGCAACACTCATCACCAAAAATATAGCAATATCCTCTACTAGGGGAGCCACCTGTAACATCTGTACAAATTTCTCAAGCTTTTGGGTTGAACCAAATGGCAGGTAGCTCACTTACCACCTTTGATTTCCCCATTGGAAATATACAGGGACAAGCCTAATGAAGAACATCCATCTATCTGTATTTCTTACTTTTTAGGGTATAATTATAGAAGATCCATATACATTTCTCTTTCAATTATGTCCTCTGCAGGAGCTATGATTACACCATCGATGAATATAAATTAAAATTTTTCATAGCTACATTAAAAGGAGTTGCACTAAGATGGTTTATGGGACTCGATGGGGCATCCCTTTCCTCTTGGGATGGGATGAAAAAGACCTTTTTAGAAAAGTATCCAGACTACTTTCATTTTAGAGATCAAAGGGAGGAGTTATTCAAGATAGCTCATACACCAAATGAAAACTTGGTAGAGTATGTTGAACACATTCAATACAATCTGCAGAGATCTCAACATAGTAATATGGACAAGGAAATAGTTAAAACAATTATGACCAGAGGAATATGGGATGACATGTTAAATATTCTAGGGAAAGGAGATATATCCAAGGAACCATATGATAAAATTGTTCAACTTTGTCGAAGGAGGTTTAGAAGATCAACAAGAAACAAGACTATGAAACACGATGCTTCTACTAGGATCTTAAAATTTGCTAATAGTGGGGAAAAACGAGTAGAAATTGGGAACCTGCTAGAAAATTTCAAAATTGGAATTATGAGTTCGTTGTCCTCTCAACTTGATGTATTGTAGGTGAAGTAGAAATAGATTGAGGTATAAAAATATTTGGCTATATTCTACCGTCGCTGAAGGAATAAACATCCTCTAATGAATTTCCCACTTAATAGTTGCAATATATGTGAGCGGGATCATTCTACAGAACAATGGCCCTCATTACCTAGATTCAAATCAGTTTATAAGGAGGCAAGGGAAGAAATTGAAGCAATATATTTTATTGGCATTAAGAAGCCCTAACAGCCTCATCCATCAAGTATGGTGCAATAAACCTTCTCTTTTTTTAATTATTGGTTTGTTATGTATAGTCCTTAGTGAATTCCCCAGAAAATGCAATACCCTGTAGCTCCACGGAAGCCTCCCAATCCTCCTTTAGTCCAATACCCTATGTAATAGACTTAGCGGTTGTTTCCTTCTTGGCCTCAGCCATGATGAGGGATTGTTATCCTATCTAAATTCCCATTAATATTATAATGCAACAACAACAGTTACAACTTCCCTCTAATGTACCTATGAGTGGTCCTTGATTATTCCCCCAACTACTTGTAAAACCTAACCCTAATCCCAATAATAAGGAAGTGAAACAAGTTTCAACACCAATTCTCAGTACCTATTGTATCTCCCCTTTGGAATGCAATGAATTACAATTATGATAAGGAAGAGAGTAAACCCCACTGTTTCTCCTGTCATTATAGAAAACAAGGAAGAAAATCCATTAAGAGAAGAAAAGTTAATTCAAGGATCTCTAGAAAAACAACATATTGTAACGACTAATGTTACTACTAGAACTTGGAAAAATGATGATACTCATGAGGTTGTAATAACTAGTGCTACTGCTAATATAACTGTAACAACTAATGATACCTTCGATGTCACTATAACAACTGATGTTACCCTGGTTCTGAGAATTGTAAGAGTTGTTAATAATGAGACTTCTTTGCATCCCCCTTATCCTAAAATATTAGTTGAAGTCAAAATTACTCCTCAATCTGAATCTGATTTCTTAAAGGATTTGAAAAACTTACATGTCCATATTCCCATACTTGAATTGTTCCGACATGTTCCAATTTATGCTAAGACAATCATACAATTATGTGTAAAAAATACATGTAGGAAATCTCGAGATCCACCTACTGTACATGTAATTGGAAAATTATTAGAGCTAATATTAGGGGATAATACACCTACTAAATATGAAGATCCTAGGAACTCAACAATAGTTGTTCATATTGGAGGAACAACTCTCCTCCAAATACCCAGGTTGACTTAGGAGTAACAATTAACATATTACGAGGGAAACTGTTGAACTAATTGGGCTTACCAACTTGAGACCAAATGATTCGAAAACATGGGATTGACAATTTGCTCAATTTCACTAAATATTAACTAAGGTTACTTTTATGTGAATGAATGAGAAAAAAATGAGTTTTTAAGTTACTTAAACATAAATTTGAGAACTTTATATAAGCATGAACAACAACAAGAAAAGAAGCAAACACAACAAATATTGATGACGGAGTTCGTCCCTCCTGGACTACATCTTTGAGTATGCTTCGAAGCGGGCATTCATTGTATTAGGAATGCTCAAAAAGTCTCTTTACATCAAATTTAGCCATTCTGGACTATGCACGTAGGCACCAATGGCTACTATCAAAATGAAGGCCTCGGCCTTTTCTCTCCAACACAATTTTATGTTCTCAAAAAATCCCAAGGATGGCCAAGTTATGCCCAAAAAGGCATTTAGGCACAAATAAGACACAATTCTGAAACTCACATTACAACTCTCAACGCACTGGTGCAATGGCATTATTTCTTATAGGCCTATGGGCAGTTCCCGTGGTCAAACCCACGGGCCTCCTAGTGTGTTTGGTTCTAATACATGTCAATAAAATATGAAATGGCACAATACATATATAGTTATTCCACAATAGTTAACATATTGTGTTTTTAACATTGGACCGCGCCAAATATATGATATGATTCTTATACCAAAGTTTTAATGAACTATAGCCTAACAGTCTATTGGTTAACATCCCCGTGGCATATCGGTACAACCAATATTTAAACTTAGTATTTAGGCGTTGTAACATATAGCTCCAACATCGGTGGTGAAATGACATTACAACCCATGGCATTTAGATGTTGGACCGTAGCTCAACCTGTTATAACACTTTTGCTATCTGTGGCATACATTGTTATTACAAATGTGAACCTCCTTGATGTTGGCAGAGCGTATGAGTTGTGTGGCAATATATATGTGGGGTTTGTTGAACGATTTTCTAGAGCGCCGATAATATATATACATGTGTTGGGTTTGGTGGGGCCACCGAATATGAAGGGCTCCACCAACCCTACCCCCTTTACACCTTATTACAAACCATAAATATATAATAATCCACCAATGTTTTAGTAAAACACATGCATTGACCATTGGTAAGGTTTTGTGATAATGAAACAGAGGTCGCGGGTTCGACTCTAACCCATGCCAATTCGACCTTTGTTTACTTTGACTTCTTGCATTGACTTTGAACTGAGTTGACTACCACATGTCACACTGAGAGACTACCACTTGGCCTACAAGGCCCATTATTTTGTTTATTTGACAATAACTTTAGAATGTTTAAAAGAGATATTTTGGCGTAAATCACAAGACATTTCATTTGTCGACGTGTTTCGAACCAACAAGTGTGGTTCATCTTCAGGACAAGTTGAATGAGCAGATCAGGCTTAGCATGTTAAATAGATAGAGCAGAAACCCCAACGGCTATGACTAGGTAACGACTAAATTGATAATGGCTAGAATTGACAGTATTAGGGGAATAACCAATATTTAAATAAAAATTAACTAGGGTAGTTAAATTCTTAAAAGTAAATGGGCCCTTTTTAAACACTTATACGTGTTTAAAAAGGGCCCATTTACTTTTAAGAATTTAACTACCCTAGTTAATTTTTATTTAAATATTGGTTATTCCCCTAATCTTGTCAATTCTAGTCATTGTCAATTTAGTTGTTGCCTAGTCATAGCCTTTGGGGTTTCTTCTCTATCTATTTAACATGCTAAGCCTGATCTGCTCATTCAACTTGTCCTGATGATGAACCACACTTGTTGGTTCGAAATGCGTCGAAAAATGAAATGTCTTGTGATTTATGCCAAAAAATCTCTCTTAAACCTAATATGGATCACAGAAGCCTCAATTCAACTTTAGAATGTGTTTTCTCACTCATACGGAGGCCATTTTCGAAATAGAGTATACTGCCGGAATCAGCGTGACAAGCTCTTTGACTTGGAGTTGGTTTCATGAGCATATAAGAATTTTGAACTTTGAGCATTTCAAGGATCCTCATAGATCATTCCTCTCCACTGGAAGCTTTTGGACAACCAAAATTTTGGTTTTAAGCAGGCATGAGGTGAGGGTACAACACCCTCACCCTTCTGATCTCCATTCACCTTTCCTTGCTTGGATTCATACCTTTGGGCCCCAATCAAAGATACTCAACATATCCATGCCTAGAAGTGCAAACCTTCCTGTCTAAGATGGTATATTCCTGTAAATCAATCATACTTTCAGGTGCAAAATCATCTACAATTGGAATTTGAGCATTTTCCTTTGGATCCATGATCATAGGGGGTTCATACAACTTCAAATTTTCAACATTTACAATTGAATATATGTGCATGTATGCAGACAAATTTAACCGGAATGCATTGTGCCCAATATTTTCAACAATCTTAAATGGATCATACTTGATAGGTTTCAACGTTTTACCTTCACCTTTCATCCTTTCTTTGTTGATGTGAAGCCATACTTGATCACCAACCTGGAATTGATGACCCACTCGATGTTTGTCATGACACATTTTGTACTTGGCTTGAATTTTCTCCAATTGATCTTGCACCGCTTCATGAATCATTTGGATTCTTTGAATGAACTTGATTGCTTTGTCAACATCTCCATGTCCATCCTCCTTAGCTTCTTTATGAAACATGAAGTCCATTGGTGATTTTGGCAAGTACCCAAAACATGTTTTAGAAGGACATCTACCTGTAGAAGAATGCAAAGCCCAGTTGTAAGCATGTTGAACTTACTGTAAGGATTCATGCCACAACTTAGGATGCTTGTTGCAATAGCCTCTAAGAATATGTACCACTATTTTGTTCACCACCTTTGTTTACCCATTGGTTTGTGGATGAAAAATTCTGCTCTTTTTCAACTATGCAAGAAAGAACAAATGTGCAGTCTGTTCAACAGTAACTTTCTTTGTACATGGAACAAGAATACACATTTTCTAAATCTATCAACCACAACATACAAATAATCATGCCCTTTTCTTGACATATGAAGTCCTCCTACAAATTCCATAGATATATTGTCCCATGGTCTAGAAGGAATTGGAAGTGGCATATACAAACCTAACTTTCTATTGCTTGGTTTTCTTGTTGAACACATGACACAACCTTTGATGTACTTAGCAATCATTTCATTCATTCGAGGCCAATAGCAATACCTTTACAACTTTTCCATTGTCTTATCTACACCAAAATGCCCTGAAACACGAAAAGAATGTGCTTCCCTGATCACATGCACTCTTTCTCCCTGTGGTATGCACAACTTGCCAAGATGGTACAATAACCTGTCATGAACATGATAATTCACTTCTTCCACCTGAGCACCATGAGTTAGTGATTCATAAAGATCTTTGAAATCAGTATCTTCAGCACATTGTTCAATATAAATTTCATGTGCTAAAGAACTATTTTGAAGAATAACTTAAGCATTCAAAGAAGGTCGTGATAACATATCAACTACTTGATTGGTGGTATATTTCTTATATTTAATTACTAAGTGGAATTGTTGCAAGAAACCCCATCCATTTATAATGTCAAGGCTGCTAAAACTTAGTTTGAGATTTAAGGTACCGAAGTGGCTGATGATATGTATGAATCACTGTTTCTTTGCCCATTAAATAATGTTTCCATTTTTTAACACTTTCCACTAATGCATATAATTATTTATCATAAGTTGGATAGTTAGCATTTGCTTTAGAAAATGTTTCTGAATGAAAAAAATAGGCTTTCCTTTTTATAATAACACTGCACCCATTGCATACCCACTAGCACTAGTTTCTATTTCAAATGGCCGTTGAAGGTCTGGTAATGCTAAGATTGGAGTTGTCACAATTTTCTTCTTTAGAGTATCAAATTATCTTTGTTGCTTTCCTCACTAGTGGAAGGAGACTTTAACTTGTTAAATCATGACGTGGTGATGCAATAAAAGAGAAATGATAAATAAATTTCCTCCAATATTGAACTGCACCCAAGAAACTTCTAACTTTTGTCAAATTTTGAGGTCTTGATCACTTAACGATTACATCAATTCTAGCTGGATCTATTTTAAGATGACCTCCTCCAACTATGTAACCAAGATAAACTAAGGAAGTTTTCCCAAATTCACACTTAGAAAGTTTGAGATACAATTTCTCTCTTTGCAACAAATCAAAAAGCCGTTTAACATGCTTTACATGTTCTTCCAAACTTGAACTGAAAATAAAAATATGATCTAGATAGAATATGAAAAACTTATCAAGAAAAAGATGAAACACATCATTCATCACTCTCATAAAAGTTGCTGGAGGATTGCATAAACCAAATGACATAACCAACCATTCATAAAGCCCCTATCTAGTCTTCAATGCAGTTTTCCATATATTGTTCTCTACAATACAAATATGATGATAACCACTTCTTAAATCAAGTTTTGTAAAGTAAAGAACATTCTTTAACTGATCAAGCAAATCATCTATTCGTGGAAGAGGATACCTGTTCTTAATGGTGATTCTATTTAAGGCTCTAAAATCAACACACATTCTCCAAGTTCCATCTTTCTTAGGGACTAATATGATCGGCAATCCACATGGAGAAGAGCTAGGCCGAATAAAGCATTTATCAACCAATTCCTAAAATTGTTTCTTAATTTCTTCATTTTCTATCACCGGCATAGGATACATGCCAATATTCGGAAGAGGGGAATCACATTGTAATTGAATATCATGTTGTATTTCTTGTTTTGGAGGTAGAATTTTTGGTTCTTTAAAAAATTCTTTATAAGAATTTACTATTTCAACCAATTTATTCTTAAACTGAGAATCACACCCTTGAAAAGCATCATACTTATCTTTAGGTTTTTCTTTAACAAACATGAGAACATATTTTTTACTTGAACTTATGAGTCTTTTCATTTGACTTACATTGATTAAATCCAAGCTTGTCTTCATTCCGTGTGCCTTGACAATGTATTCAATTCGATCCTTAACAAGATGATACTTATTCTCCTTTCTATGAAATATGGCATCTCGATCATAAAGATAAGGACTACCCAAAACAACCCCACATATATCCAAAGGAATCACATCTAGCTCAACTTCATCAACAAAATTAACTATAATTGCAAACCTTAATCGACACTGTTTTGTGACTTGCATCTGAGTGTTTTCTTTAAACCATCATAAAGGGTATGGTTTTGGACAATTTTTAGTTTCCAATCCTAGTTTCCTTACTAGTTCCTCATATATTATATTTTCATGTGATCCACTATCGAATAATGTATCTATCTTGGTGTGCTCGGAGATAATCCTGATATGAAACAATTCAACTCTCTTCTTTTCTTTAATCACATCATTAAATTTTGAAGAAGATGCAGAACAACTAGAACTGGAGCTAGATTCAGAAGGATTACCTGTCAGATCCATAGCAGTTATCTTCTTTTCATCACCAGAGTCAGATCCCAAATCTTGTTGGACCACAACATTAGCTTTCAGCTCACCCTTCTTCTTAAGGAACTTCTTTGGCTTAAGTTCTAGATGAAGCTTCCAACACTTGGAGTCATCATGTACAACCCTCTGACAATGAGTACAAGTAGACATTCTCCTTGTTTCTTAGTTATCTCCGAGTTCTTCCCTTTCAACTTGCTCTTCCCTTTTCCTTCTTTGGAATCTTTGTTCATGCTTGAATGGTTTCTTTGAAAATTTTGACTAAAAAGGTATGCCACCTGATTCAATATGAATGGTTTGTACACACAGTTTATCAAAGTCAGTTGGATTAAACATAAGCAATGTATGTCGCAAACAAGAATGCAAACTTCCAATATACTTTAACAAATTATCCCATGTGTTTAAAGAAACAGTAAGTGTTAATGCCTTTTTCTTGAATTCCCATGTAAACTCTTGCACACTATGTCCTTTACCTTGCCTTATATGATGCTAATCCATTACATCATGTTGTATATATCCTAAAGGATAGAATTAATTTCTAAGATGTTTAACAAACTTAGACCATGAAGAGATAATTTTATCTTTATGTTTCAAATTTGATTGATTTTTACTTTCCCACAAAATCAAAGTTGTTCTCCCCATTCTAAGTGTAGCTAGTTGAATTTTTGCAGATTCTTCAACAATATTATAATTCTACAATACACCTCAATTTGCTTTATCCAGTTATCTAACTTTTCAGGATTCATTTCACCATCATATATTGGCAACTAAAACTTAACATCAAGATTCAAAAAAGGAGATTTATTTTACTTATTTTGTCAGTCTAAACCTGAACTCAAATGATAAGAGAACGAGGAAAAAGAAGAAGACAAAGATGGAGGAGAAGTAGGTTCATTGCCATAAGATTTTTCCTTGTCATTTTTCACTTTCGTGCCTTTAGAAGACGAAGCTGCATCTTTAGTCTTCTTGTCTTCATAAAGTTCTGGAATCATCCTTTTCATATTAAGGAACATCTGCTGAAATTTCTCCTCGCTCTTTGTCTCAGGAGCTTTTCCTTCATTTGAACTTTCCATCTTTTGTGAGACTTTCCTCTTTCCAATCTCTGGATTTAGCTCTTCAAGTTTCCCTTATCCATGTCGCGACCTGGATCTAGTCAACATTCACATTAGAAAATACCCTATTTATACATGATCAACCTTGCTTTGATACCAAAATACGATCTGAAACCACAAGATTGACTATTTGCTCAATTTCACGAAATATTAACTAAGGTTACTTTTATGTGAATGAATGAGAAAAAAATGAGTTTTTAAGTGCCTTAAACATAAAATTGAGAATTGTAAATAAGCATGAACAACAACAAGAAAATAAGCAAACACAACAAACATTGATGACGGAGTTCATCCCTCATGGACTACATCTCAAGGTCCACTTCCAAGTAGGTGTCCACTGTATTAGGAATGCTGAAAAAGTCTCTTTACATAAAATTTAGCCATTTTGGAGTGTACAAGCAAACACCAATGGCTACTGTCAGATGAAGGCCTCGACCTCTTCTCTCCAACACAACTTTCTATTCTAAAAAAGAACCAAGCATGGCCAAGCTATGCCCAAAAAGGTATTTAATGCACAAATAATAGATAGTGCTAAAAATCATATGATAAATTTTATCACAATGGTGTAATGGAATTGCTTTTTATAGGCCCACGGGCAGCTCCTGGGGTCTAACCCACGGACCTCCCGAGATATGGTTGCAATACATATCAATAAAATATCAAATGGCGCAATACATATAGTTGTTTTGTAATAGTTAGCATATTGCATTTTTAACATTGGATCGCGCCAAATATATGATATGATTCTTACACCAAAGTTTTAAAGAACTATAGCCCGATGGTCTATTGGTTAACATCCCTGTGGAATATCAGTATAACCAATGTTTAAACTTAGGATTTAGGCATTGTAACATATAGCTCAAACACTGGCAGTGAAATGACATTACAACCGTGGCATTTGTTGACCTCCACGGCATGTGACCGGTCCCATAGTTACGCATCTCTGACGGTTCGTGATACAATCTATGGTTTGGCATTAGACCGCAGGTATTCCATGTGATATTTGGATATTGGACCATAACTCGTCCTATTATAACACGTGTTATCCGTGGCATATGTTGTTATTACAATTGTGAACCTCCGCACTGCTGGCAGAGCGTATGAGTTGTGTGACAATATATATGTGGGGTTTGTTGAACGATTTTCTAGAGCACCGATAATATATATATATACATGTGTTGGGTTTGGTGGGGCCACCGAATATGAAGGGCTCTACCAACCCTACCCCCTTTACACCTTATTACAAACCATAAATATATAATAATCCACAAATGTTTTAGTAAAACACATGCATAGACCATACGTAAGGTTTTGTGGTAATGCAACGGAGTTCGTGGGTTCGACTCTAACCGATGCCAATTCGACCTTTTTTGACTTTGACTTGAGTTGATTGCTGCGTGTCACACTAAGAAACTGCGACTTAGCTTGCAAGGTCCATTTTTTTTGCTTGTTTGACAATAACTTCAGAACATATTTTCTCACTCATATGGAGGTCATTTTCGAAACCAAATATACTGCCAAAATCAACACGACGAAATCTTCGACTTGGTGCTCGTTTCATGAGCATATGAGACTTTTGAACTTTAATCATTTCAAGGATCCTCTTGGATCACCAAATCTCACTATTTTATATTTGGTAGATAGGTCTAAGATTCGACCTGGAGGAATATTGGAGGATGTTATTATTTCCATATATTCTTGGTAGTATCTAGTAGAATTTGTAGTGTTATATCTGACACACCTAGGGGGATAGCCTCTGATTTTAGGCAAGCCATGGATGACCACTGTAGACACATTTATTAGATGTATACCTTGGTGTATGACCATATTCGATGGTAATACTACCAAGGGTCTTGTTCCTTACCCTCTAGCTAAACCAAGTTCATAATATGAGAATAATTTACAGTATGAGTTTGAACTAGAGGAAGTTGATACATGTTCACTACTCATTGGAGAAAAATATTTACATTTTAAAAATGAGATTGAGGATGATACTATCAACAAATTCATTAATGACCCTTTTGTTGTTACACCATCGACATCTCAACTGTTAAGTTATGTAATAAACAAATCTAGCGAGGAATATATTTTTTATGATCCTATCATAGAAGAAATACCTACTATCCCTAGTCTTAATGGTGTTCTACTGGAGATAGAGCCTAAGGATACCTTAAATGTTAATCCTAATTTATCCCCTACACAAAAAAAGAGATTAGTGGAGTTACTGAGAAAGAATAAAGAAGCCTTTGCATGGTATTATAAGGACATGAAGGGTGTCCATCCTACTCTATGCACTCATCACATTTATTTAAAGGAAGGATATTGGCCTATTGAACAACCTCAACTAGAATGAATCCAACCTTGGAGAGTGTTGTCAAGGAAGAACTTCAAAATATATTAAATGCAAAATTTATCTATCTAATTTTTGAAAGTCAATGGGTATATCCACTTGTTATTGTTCCCAAGAAGAATTGAAAATGGAGAGTCTATGTTGACTATAGGGAGCTTAACAAAGCCACTCAAAAGGACCATTTCCCACTACCTTTTATTGATAAGATCCTAAATACTCTATTTGGTAAATTTTTTTCTCTTTTCTATATGGATTTTGCGGCTATAATTAGATTCAGATCACCCTTGAGGACCAAGACAAGACTACCTTCACTTTCCCTTGCAGTACATTTTCCTATAGGGTCCTACCTTTTGGACTTTGTAATGCACATGCAACCTTCCAACAAGTAGTGTTAGGAATATTTTCTGATATGGTAAATGACTACTTGGAAATATTTATGGATGGATTTACACCTTATGTAGATGGGTTTGATGAATCCTTGCACAACCTTGAAAATGTACTTTAACGTTGTATACTATCCCACCTTTGTCTCAGTACTGAAAAGCATCACAAGATGATGAATGAAGGTATTGTTTAAGGGAACTGTCTCTCTATTAAAGGTATACAAGTTGATCCAACAAAATTTGGGGTAGTTTTAAGAATTCCCACTCTTAAGACGCAAAAGGAGGTACATAGCATTTTGGGGCAGAAAGGGTATTACAGACAATTTATAGAAATTATTTCTAAGATTGCATTTCCATTTTTTTCCATATTAAGAAAGGATAAAGATTTTATATGGACTGACAAGTGTAACAATGCTTTTGCAGAGTTAAAAAGATGTGTAACAACAACTCCCATATTACGAGGACCCAACTAGAGTCTATCTTTTCACATTTCCACTGGTTCTTCTGATACAACCATTGGTATTGTGATGGGACAACATGAGGAAAATAAACCTTACACAATATGCTATATCAACAAGAACTTGATCCCTATAGAGGTAAATTATATAGTGACAAAACTAGAGTTTCTTGTTGTTATTCATGCTATCAACAAATTTAAACATTACATCACTGGTTACCAAACTTTTGTGCACACTGACCACTATGTTATCCCATTTTTAATGAATAAACTAGTTACTAATGCTAGGGTTACTAGGTGGTTGGTGTTACTCCAAGAATTTGATATTACTATTGTAGATAAACATGGGAAAGATAATGTTGTTGCAAATTTTCTTTCTAGATTAACTAATGTGACTAATAATTTGCGTGTTGAAGACTCTTTCCCAAATTACTATCTCATTGTAGTATCCACTTATTTACCTTCGTATGCAGAGATTTCCAATTACCTTGGTGCAGGAAAGCTTCCCCACACCTTTCTTCTAGAGAAGAGAAATATTGTTCAATAGAGTGCTCGATATTTTTGGTTGGATGGCTACCTCTTCCACACTAGTTTGATCAACAAATCAAAAGGTGTGTGAGGGAGGATGAGATCCATGATATTGTCAAGGCTTTTCATGATGAGTCTTGTGGAAGACATTTTGTAGATAGTGTTGGGCTAATTTAGTAACACAAATTAACACATGTATTTAATTATTAATCCGGGTTTGTAAAACTTGGAGGCAAGTCCACAGTATATGGATATCAGATGTAGCCAAGCTTAGAATATAAAATTTGAAGAGTTAAGGAAGTACATATTACAAATATAAACATATTTTAACAATTTCTAATTCACTTATGTAATATGTGAGGGATGAGGCTCCTAACTTAGGAGAACCAGGTTGTCCTTCCCTACAATACTACTTTCATGAAGAGAAATCTAAAAGAACTAATTAACAATGGTTTATGATGAAAAAGATGTAAAAGAAGAGGCTCCTAACTAAGGAGGACCAGATTGTCCTTCTTCACAATTCTACTCTAACATAACCACCATTGCTTCAAACCAAAATGCATAAGTTTCTTCAAATTATTAAGAAAAGGAGAATGAAATTCAGTTTTAGTTCAAGATCAAATAGAAGGGGAATTTAACTTAAATTCTTGTGTGTCCTTTCATATGTAGATTAGAATTAAACCAATATCCACTCAACAATCATTACACATTAATTCAAATAAGCAAATCTGAAGCAAAACAAGTGAACAAATCTAAAACAACTAGTTCATGAAAATTAAGCTATTTTAACAATGAAGTGTACTTAGCTTGGATTGGGGGCCCTCCACCCTTTCCTTGCACATTTGAGGCTGCTATCAAATGCTGAAACTTCAATCAATCATCCACACCAATGAACAACAAAATTAAAGTAGAACAAGTTCTTCTAATTAATCGCCAATATTCAAATGTCTCAGGATAAAGTTATATAAAAATTACATCCCATAAGCCTTCAAAGTCTTGGCTTAAATAAAAATTTATGAAACAAATTGATCTAAAGTAGTCTCTATAACAATCATATCTATTCATATCCATCTAACTAAGTCGAATTCATTCAATCCATCCCAAGAAATATGGACAATCCCATGAAATCACTAAACTGCCCTATTTCTTAGGGATTTTCTGGGTGACTAGTCATGTTTGACCAACCTTGATCGGGCCTAATAAAGATTGTTTTGACCAAACCAAGTGGAATTAGTTCAGTCCTAGTTCCCAATATTTCCATCCATGCATCCAGCTCCAGCTCAAGTGTCCTGCAAATATGTCATCCACATAGCTATTACAGAAATTTCTGATTCTGTCCAAAATTGCACTTGAAACTCAATTTGCATAAAAACTTCTAGAAATTGCAAAATTAAAATTAAATACCTGAATATGCATAAAATACATCAAAACGAGATGGATGTGATGAAAAATGGATGGAAAATATAAGGATTAAGTAATTTTCCTTAAGAAAAAATAGACCAAAACTGAGGGCCAACATTTTCCCCTTGCTGACATTCAAGCATGTCCTCATGCTTGTTTCTTCCTTTGACCTTTTACTTCTATATGTTGATTAGCCTGCTGATGTACTTGTGGCTCTGACCCTTGAAGATGAATCTTTCTCTTATGCTACCTCTAAAAGAATATCTATGCCTTCATGTACTTTCTCTCCTTTCCTTTTCTCTGTTTTTCTAGATAAAAATAAAAATTCATCCTTTCTCTTTGAAATGTTGTTCTTTGTAATATTCTTCACCTATCAATGGAAAACTTGTGGCTTGGGCTATGTATTCTGGAGTGATGAGAACAAAAATGTTTCTGATGTGTGATGAGGTTTCAACACCAACAATCAGATGCAAAACTTTACACTATTCTTCCTTTGATGATAAAATACCAGAAATAACATCAATAAAACATTTTGGAAGAGCAGATTTAGAGAAGACAAAAAATACAACTTGAATTTTGTACTACATTCTCACACAAAATTCATGTCCCTCTTGGATTAGCAATATCAATAATTTCACTTAAAGGAGCCAATATCCATTTGCCCTCACATCTTCATTGAAAGAAGCCAACCTTGCAATGTCACAAAGTCACAGAGAAAACACCAATCGAAATAAAAATTAAAGCCTCTTTCACTTGTGTAGGGGGTTTTCTTCTTGTATAATTCCACTACATAATAACGTGTGCCAATCCTCTTTATTACTAGGCATTCACTTTCAATTTAGAAACTATTTTTCCCACGTAATCTACAAAATAGGGGTTGAAAGAACCATAAAAATATCCCAAATAGCAATGAATTTGAGAAAACTATCTGTGGGGAGCATAATTAGGCTCGTTCTGAAGAAAACCCATGTTTTTTGTTTTCAAATTTCAATTTAGTTTGCTCAGAAAAAGCAACGAAAAATAGTGGCTTTAAAAATCGAAATGCATTTCTGGGTCTGAATAAAATTTCATGATCATTCAATTTGAAATCAATTTCTAGAAGATTAACCAATGCATGCATTCAATTGGAAATTGATTTCTGGAGACAAAAACCATTCTGCAATTTTGAATGTTGTTTTTTTTAAATTAATAACACCACCACTCATTTCTTTTTGTTTTTTTAAATCGAAATCTGGAAATGGACAATTTTCATAAATCTGAACAAGTATTTTTTTAAAATTCACCTTCTGCTCCTTCTCAAAAATTGAATGTTAGAGAAATCAAAATGTTGAAGGTGATCTTATTTGGAGACATTGAATGCTAGAGAATGCCCAAGGTAACCACTCATTCATTCACTACCTTTTGAGAAATCGATTTCACTGAGTTTAAATTGAGGCGTTGTGTATACATTGACATGAAACACTTCACTACTGTAATCAACGATTTGCAAACCTTGTACTCTGTTTTTATTAATCATTTCCATTATATAATCAAACTAAAACTCGGTTTTTTATCACATTGTCTGAACAAGTGTAGTTGTAAACTTGGTTGGCTATACATTTTAGAAAGGCTACACGTTTCAAAACTACAAAAAATTCCTCATTTCATGCAATCAAAATTTATTAAGAGACTCTGTTTCAGAATTTCGTGGAAAATTTGTCTCTCGCATCCGAGTTTTGTTTCATTTTCCTCCTTTCTACAGTTAACAAAACGTTCATAATCTTGAAGCTATGTTACAGTCGCATTAAACCCACTGCTTGTGCATTAAACTTCACTTATAAACATTTCATTTTAGTTGCAAACTTGGCGATTTTATAGAGTATACCTGACTGTTGTTAAAGTGTTGTAATCCCTTGATTCATGGCCCACTTAACTGCGTTCCACATCGTTTCTTAGCCCATTTAACTGCATTTTGAACGTCCCTGTTTGGTGACTGGTGACATAAACAAACTAAAATAAGTGACAGACAATTGCATTGAAAGATCTCGAAGAAAAGAATCTCGATATTTACACTATAATCCCTCATCGTATTAAAGAAACAAATCAGATTTTTACTTACCTCTGTTCTCCATGAGATTCTTGCTAACTGACTCCATTTCCTCCATCGACTTACCCTTCTTATCTCTCCAAGTCCTCAATCTATTTCTACCTTCACTTCCTCTGTCAAAACGTTTTACTTCCCTAAACTACGGGCCAATGGCATCTACCATCTTCCTGAGCCTCTCAACGGTTGTGATGGCAACAAATTTACAGTTCTGAGCTTCGACAATGGCAGAGTTGTTCTCTATTGAACGCACAGGGTTTATTTCTTTGTTTTTTTTCAAAACGTTTTGATCGTTTCACTTATTTGGTTGTTGTCCTTTTGATTGATATGTCGTGCATATACCATTGAACTAATAAATGGAACTGTTTGTAATTATTTGCACCATGTTGTTAACACCATATGGTTTATTATTTCTATGTTTGCATTCAATTTTTTTATTATGATTTTATCTCAGGTTATGCTTGATTCATTTGAAGCCATCCTTCAATCCAGTCATGGCTGTTCTACTGCATACCAACTCACCACACCTCTGACTATTGTATATATTGTTTTTGATTTCCATGTTGGTTGCATGAATCATGGTTTTGTCTTGCACTTTCACCATTACCTACGACTGTTTGCATTCATCATTCATCACTTTGCATTGTATTTCCACCATATAAATCATACACCCCATCGTATTGTGCTTTTGATAACCTTACACCCCATATAACATAAATCATTTTGCTTTGATTTGTTTAATGGCTTTTCATAATGTGCATGTTTTCTATTTATTGCAATGTATTTCCTTAATTTTAAAATGACCCATTTTTTAGGTCATGTTTAAAATTGTTTCCATAGGGCTAATGTTTATATGGTTGTGCAGGTTTCAACTTATCCCATTTGATCCCTTTTGCTTTGAGGAAAAATACTTAGGGTTATAGAATGTATATAAATGGAATGTAAATTATAAATGTAGAATGTACATAGGGTTAGGTATATAAACATAGGATGTATATAGGATTAAGTATGAGGTAAATGTAGAATATAAATGTAGGATATACATAGGATAATGAGTATAAAATAATGGGTATAGGATGAAGATAATGTAATGAATATGCATTCAGGTACTAATCTTAATTTTAACAAGCTCTAAAAATTTCTAAAAAAAAATCGAATTTGCAAGAGCAAAATTTTGTACTCACAATACTTGTACTTCCCTTGCAATATTGGATGATGTTCTCTGATCAAATGTCTTAGATAGATTGAAATGTAGAATTTATTTCTGCCTTGAGTTTTAGCATCTTTCATTACTTCTGGTCCATTAATTTTCGATGTCGTTCAAGTCCCTCTGCAATTGATTCATAATAACTCAGGTCCATTCTATCATGTACAATTTTTTATGCAATATATACATGCTTTTTCTAACATTTCAAGTCCCAACTACTATTGATTTCAAAAATATTTCAGGTCCCAACTGCCAAAAATACAAGTTTCGTCGTCAATTCCGCTGCACAATTAATTTTATTTTGCGACCTTCCCCCTTGCTGATGGGAAGACTTGTCCTCGAGTCTTGTTTATTTTGGAGGATGATTCCTGGAAAATCAATCTAAAGAAATGGTAAAACAAAATAGAGAATTCATATTGACCAAACTAGTTGGTTTTCGGATATGAATTCGAGTTTGTATTGTGCCACTTTCGTGGATTTTCACAACCAAACTCCTTTATTATTTTTTACCTTTTTCTATTTCTTTTCTTTTCTGGATGGAGGTGGGGTGTAATGGAGTAAGGAAGTATGAGAATCTTATGAAAATAGGTTATATTGAAGTCATGATTTAGTAGTAAATGGATAAATAATAAGTCTGGACTTCAATGTGCATGATCGCGAAGCTTATCATACAATATGAATGATGGATGAAATCATGAACAATATGGCTTATGAAATATTTATTTGGCAATGGATGTGACTTTTCATGGTAAAAAAAGCTTGGCTTCTTGTTTTGATGATTAGCTTCATGTCTTTTTGCCTTGATCTCGATCATGTTGTAGGGTTTGTTGGTGTTGTTGGTCAATAACTAAAGACAAGCTTCAAGAGTTTGAGTTTCATTGGATGAACTCAACATCAGGTGAATTTTCACTTTGTTTTGACTTGAACATTTGTATTCATATTCTTAAATATGAAGTTAAAATTGACTTTGTAAAGTACTTTTTCCATGGAGTTCACTCCTTCATTCTTCCTATGACCTGCAAAAACCCAGCACTTGCCTGCAATACAATATTAGATGATGGAGGAAGAGAGGTGTAGAGTCCCTCTTCTTCCAATAAATATGTAAATAATTACAAGCATTGCTTAGAAAACAAGTCCAAATATGATATACAAACAAAATGCATTTATTTACCCCTTGAGGAATGGTGGCCAGCCTAGACCTCCTAGAAGTATTTTGTTTACAAAATATTCATTTTATATCCAATTAAAGTGATTCCAAAGCCAAGTTGAAGTGAATTCATATGGATACCTCAAAAATAAACATGTTTTCAAAATAGTTTAAAATGATATGGTAAAAATTATAAAGAGTGTCATGTTTGATAGTGCTACTTGTTAATTTTTAACTAGACCAACAGTCACTATTTGAAGTGTAACTTCTTCGATAAAGATCGGATCAATGTGATTACACTTGGAGATTGAAGTAGATTCAGTTTTTTCTTTCCAATAGAAACAAGTTTTAAAAATTCTTAGGCTTGATATCACAAAATTGGTGATGAGCAGGGCTAGGAGGAAGAGTTTTACTGTGTTGGTTTGAAGACATGCAATTATTAAATGTGGCATATATTTTTCATTTCACCTCCAAATGGGATGATTCAAATTGTGTCTTAAGATATACTTGAATATGTATCTCTCATATAAACAGGTTTTGAAAAGAAGATGATTTGGTATGTTAAATATGTCAATGAACAGTCATGACCTAGAATTGTCACCATGCAAAATTTTCGAGAAACAGTTAGTATTTCAATAATAACCTTTTCATATGATACCTGATTGAAGTGATTCAAATTGATTTGGAAACGAGATTCCTAGGGCTATCTTCCCTATGAATTTCCAATAAAAATGTTTCCATTAGACACCTCAAATATAGGTTGTACTAACTCTGTTCTCAACATTTCACTTGAGAAGTAATTTTGATTTTGATCACATTTTTATTTGTGATATAAATTGAAAACTTCAAAATGGATTCCAAAACTAGATTTCAAGAGATATGTAAAAAAACCATGATTTCAAAATGATCTTATATGGTTACCCAAAATATGATTGTTCTTACTGCATTTTGCCATGTAGTCCTTTCAAATGAATATTGAACAATAATTTGAAGAAATATTCATGACAGTTTGAAAGAAATTTATTATGGAAGTCTTATTGTGAATTCATTCAACTTGTTTATTTATTCTATTCTATCCTATTCTATTTTAGGAAAATAATTTATTCTCTCAAGTATAAGAGTATTTCCAATGCATCCATTTTCGTAACAAGATCATGAGTAAACTCACATTCAAATTTGAAAAATATACTTTAACGAATTTTTGGACATGAAAATTTATTTGATCATGAAAGTTTATTTGATCATGAAAATTTGATGAGAAAGAATGTTGAAGAATGGAGTAGTGTTGTAACCTATTCTTTAACATCATTTTTTAGATCTTGTCTTGCAAATGGATTTTGTAGTTTTTTTTTTTTTTTTTTTTGGAATCTACTTTTAGGATCTCTATTTTTAGGCATAAAGAAACATAACTAAGAGAAATGTATCTTAACTAAAAAAAGTTATCAAATTTTTAGTATTTTTGTTTATCTTCTATTTGACTATGCTGATAATTGCCTCCCCACCAATGACGCCAAAATGTTGGGCTAATTTGTTAACACAAATTAACCCAAGTATTTAATTATTAATCCAGGTTTGTAAAACTTGGAGGTAAGTCCAAAGTATATGGATATCAGATATAGCCAAGCTTAGAAGATAAGATTTGAAGAGTTAAGGAAATACATATTACAAATATAAACCTATTTTAACAATTTCTAATTCACTTATGTAATATGTGAGGGATGAGGCTCCTAACTTAGGAGAACCAGGTTGTCCTTCCTTGCAATACTACTTTCATGAAGAGAAATCTAAAAGAACTAATTAAAAATGGTTTATGATGCAGAAGATGTAAAATAAGAGGCTCTTAACTAAGAATGATCAAATTTTCTTTCTTCATAATTCTACTCTATCATAACCACCATTGCTTCAAACCAAAAATGCATAAATAACTTCAAATAAGAAAAGGAGAATGAAATTCAGTTTTAGTTCAAGATCAAATAGAAGGGGAATTTAACTTAAATTCATATGTGTCCCTTCATATGTAGCTTAGAATTAAACCAATATCCATTCAAGAATCATCACATTAATTCAAATAAGCAAATCTGAAGCAAAACAAGTAAACAAATCTAAAGCAACTAGTTCATGAAAATTAAGCTAATTTAACAATGAAGTGCACTTAGCTTGGATTGGGGACCATCCACCCTTGCCTTACACACTTGAGGCTACTATCAAATTCTGAAACTTCAATCAATTATCCACACCAATGAACAACGAAATGAAAGTAGAACAAGTTCTTCTAATTAATCTCCAATATTCAAATGTCTCAGCATAAAGTTATATAAAAATTACATCCCATAAGCCTTCAAAGTCTTGGCTTAAATAGAAGTTTATGGAACAAACTGATCTAAAGTCTCTCTAGCAATCATATATATTCATATCCATCTATCTAAGTCGAATTCATTCAATCCATCCCAAGAAATATGGACAATCCCATAAAATCACTAAACTTCCCTATTTCCTAGGGATTTTCTGGGTGACTATTCATATCTGACTAGCCTTGATCGGGCCTAATAAAGCTTGCTTTGACCAAGCCAAGTGGAATTAGTTCAGTCCTAGTTCCCAAGCTTTCCATCCTTGCATCCAGCTTGAGCCCAAGTGTCCAATAAATATGTCATCCACATAGCTATTACGGAAATTTCTGATTCTGTCCAAAATTACACTTGAAACTCAATTTGTATAAAAACTTCTAGAAATTGCAAAATTAAAATTAAATACCTGAATATACATAAAATACATCAAAATGAGATGGATGTGATGAAAAATGGATGGAAAATATAAGGATTAAGTAAGTTTCCTTAAGAAAAAATAGATCAAAATTGAGGGCCAACAGATAGGAGAACATGTCATAACGTTCTTTAGATAAACTATTTTTAGCCTACTATATTCCAATATGCAAGGAAATATTACAGGGGTGTGACAATTGTGAAAGAATGGGCCAACCTACTCAATAAGATGAAATGTAATTACAACCTCAACTGGTGATGGAGCCATTTGGGGGATGGGGTTTATATTTTGTGGGACCAATTAATCCCCCATCTCAGTAGAAAAATTATATTTTGGTATACACAGACTATGTCACCAATTGGGTGGATGCAAGAGAACTAACTAGAGCATTTGAGCGTGTTGTTTTAGAATTTTATTTGAGTAAATTTTTGCTCGGTATAGATTATCAAAGGAGCTAGTTATTGTTGAAAATGCAATAAGGAAATCCTAATTTAATTTTGTCCTTGAATTAAATTAGGAATAAAATTGTAATTCCACATCCCATGGCAACTTTTATTAGTTAAATAAGTTAATTTGACTTAGTTTTCTCAGTTAATTCGAGTTCAGGGTCTAACTTGAGTAATGTAGAGTGTCTCCTACTCTATAGGAGCCCTGGTTGAGTTTATTTTGAGTTGTAATTAATTAATTCAGTTTAATTGAGTTAAATTCAATTAAGCTAGTTCCAACTGATGGAGGAACTAGTAAGGGGTCAAATAGTGAGGTTTTGCTTCATGTGTTCAACTAGTTAACTCATGATTCACTCATAAATAACTCATGCATGTCAAATCTAAGAGTTACCTAGTTGATATTGGAGTTCAGGGACAATATATTATCAATTGTATTATTATTCGAATTGTATAGGTGGTGCATGCAGTCAGAGGAAGGCCCATGATGGATTGCGCAATTCCAATTGAGGAATTTCCCACATTAATATGGGATAATTCCCAATGAAACAATGCAAGAAAATAAGGACTTGGGCAAATGCGAAATTGGTTAGTATTAGCCTTGGCTTGTCTAGAAAGCTATGAGACAAATAGAGGTAGTGCAGAGGTTGCTCGGGCTTGAGAAAAGCATTGTAATATTCTCATATTTTCTAACTAATGCAATATACAGATAGCAGGGGTTTTTGGCTATGGCTTTCCCTAGGAAATTATTGTGTAATGTGTTGATTGAATTCTTTATCTTGTATGCTTCATGATTTCATGATCGTTTAATTGTATCCATTGATGAGTAGAGTAGATTCAAGTCTACTGTTTTAGTAAATTACAATTAACAGTTTGAATCTACAAGGAATTTCTACACAGTATCGGAGCAAAAATCACTCTAGAAGAGGAGAATACGAGTTTGTCTTTTGCAGGTGAAATCAAATTTGCAGTATCATTTGTCAAAGTCAACAAGATGTCATTCTATAGATTGAGACTCGAATATTCCCTTGAGGGTAGTTCAAACTATATTGCTTGGAAGGACATAATGGAGGCGGTGTTGGAAGACAACAAGCTGAAGGAATTCATAGAAACTTATATTCCTATGCCAAATGATGTTCAAGATCTAGTAGAGTGGAGAAAATGTGTTGCAAAGGCGACAAGGATTATCCTAGAAGGAGTTTTAGATTATATAATCTCGAACCTCCATGGTAAGGAGACTCCATATGCAATGTGGAAGGCCTTGACATACCTGTTTCAAAACAACAATGACAATAGGAAGTTGGCACTAAAGGACAAGCTCAGAAAAATCAAGATGGAGAAGGGTGACACAATACTAAAGTACTTGACCAAGTTCACCTAATGTCAAGATAAGCTTGGAAGTTTTGGTGTTACAGTTTCTGAAGATGATGTGGTCAACCTAGCACTTCTAGGCCTTCCTAAGAGCTGGCACAACTACCAAGATTCGGTAAATGGGAGGGAGAAGCTACTAGAGTGGGAGCATTTGTGGTTTGAATTGGTGCAAGAAGAGATTCGACAAAACACTAGAGATGGATCCTCATCCAAGCATGATGATGAGGAGAACTGTGCCTTAGCTAGAAAGTAGAAGAAAGGGAAAGGGAACTCATCCCATTCCAAATCATATTCCAGTTAGGGTGGGAAGAAGTAGGCCTTGTCGAAGACTAAATGTTTTCACTGTCATGCACTGGGACAGTATGCCACGAACTTTCCGCACAATAAGGCTAACAAGAAGCTGATCCAGGTGGATCTTGGTGGCCGCCTGCCAAGTCCACCTAGACCCCCACCATTGTTTCTCTCAGCATTTTCAGTTTCCTTAATGGTAGTACAACTTACTATTTTTAGCAATTTTTCAGGTCCTGAACTTCCAGAGCCGTTTTGAGGCCCTAAACGACGTTTTTTTTTTAAATCTGGGGGCAACATGGGTCCACGGATCGATGTTGCCCTTCCCAAAGTGGTAGTGCTCAAATAGATCTTTCTAACGAGCTATTGTATGCGTCAAACGGAGATTGTATGCCAAAGTTCCGACCCCGGGAAGTTGATGTACCAATTTACCCAAAAGGGGCCCACAGTTTGGCGTTTCATCTTCAAGGGTTAGGTTTTGGAATGTTAAGGGTTTTCCATTGTTTCTCAACAATAAATAGGCCTTCGAGCCTCATTGTAACACAGTTCAGAGGCATGTAGCCACCACATCTCTTCTCAGAG
>APFE031509273.1:0-13471 GCA_000404065.3 Pinus taeda | reverse complement strand
CAAAGCCATGGCAACCTCATTCATCAATGGGAAATCAAGGTATGTTTCTAGATCCATCTCAATAATTTAGCAGTTTTAATATCGGTCCCCAGACCATGCCTTATCCGCCCACGTGGCCCTTATACTAGTTTCCACCTTGGTAGCGGTGGGCTCCTCAAGCTAGTTCAAGTTCCTCATGGGCTACGAACTGGCGGGGACCTTCTCTTCCTGGTCAGTTTCCCCAGTCAATGCCACAACAACAACTTCAGTTGCCCTCTAATGTGCCTCCTATTAATCAATTTTTTCGTCCCCAACTCCCTAACCAACCCAATCCGAATCCTACCAATAAAGGGGCTCAGCAAGCTGACACCCTCAACCTACCTTCATACAACATCTCTACTGCAGAATTCTATGAGATGAATTTACAATTTGGGTAGATAGTAGATGCTCAATCCTCACCAGTTATCATTGAATAGATTGACAGTGAGGAAAAGGAACCAAAAATGGTTAAAGAGGAACCAAATCAAGTTAACAAAAATTATACACCTCCTCAACCGCTAGTTACTCAAAAATACCAAGTTGAACTCCCCTATCTAGAAAGGTTGGCCTTGAGTAAACCAACCCCTCAAGATGAGTTTGACCTATTAGGGGAGTTACATAATTTATTTGTCAAGATTCCCCTATTGCAAGCTATGAGGGATGTACCTATATGCAAAAACTCTTAGGAAATATTGTGCTAAGAAGCCTAAAAAGAAATCAAGAGACCCACTCACCATTCACATAATAGAGAAGCTATCAAATTTCATGATGGGAAGGTCCATGCCTGTAAAGTATGGTGATCCCAGGAACCCAATTTTAACTGTGCAAATTAATGGGTAGAAATTCCAAATGTACTAGTAGATTTGGGTGTTGCCATAAATGTCATCACTACTAAAACCATGCGTGCATTAGGTCTTCGTAACTTGAAACACACACCTATAGTGTTATAATTGGCAGATCAATCTACAGTGAAACCGGTAGGGAAGTTAGAAGATATCACGATTTCGGTTTATTCATGGCACTACTGTGTGGACTTCCTAGTACTCCAAACGCAATCTCTAGCTGGAGGCCATCCCCTGATTCTGGGAAGACCTTGGCTGGCAACCACAGATGCTTATATTGAGTGTCGGTCTAGACATATGATCATTTCGAATGGGCAAAACACTAAGAATCTAGTGTTATATCCTCCCGCAGAACCTAACCCATCAGCAAAATCAGCAGGCCAAAAGAAATATTTATACAGGAAAGAGTTTGAATTAGAAAATGAGGAGTTAAGACTAGTTCTTACTATTGGATAGGCCCTCCAGTTGAAAGTCAAAACAGAAAATGACACAATTACTACCTTTATCAGTGATCCTTGTTCTGTTTTAGATTATAATCAGCAAATCCTGGAGTCTGTCTTGAGCTGTGAGACTCAGGAAAGTATTGGAACAGCAGATGGATTCGATGAGCTACCTACAGCTGCGCCCCATGAAAACATTTTCATGGAAATAGAACCAAGAAAAGCCCTGAATATCAGCCCAGATCTATCAGATTCCCAGAAAAAACAACTCCTAGATGTTCTTCGGAAAAACAAGGAAGCCTTCGCCTGGGACTTCTCAGATATGAAGGGAATTCCTGCTAATCTATGCACCCATCACATATACATCAAGGAGGATTGTCATCCTGTGAGGCAACCCTGGAGAAAAATGAACCCTACTCTGAAAAATATTGTTAAGGAAGAGCTCCAAAAGCTGTTGGACGTGGGTTTTATCTACCCCATTTCAGACAGCCAAGGGGTTTCTCCATTGTTAATGGTCCCTAATAAAAATGGTAAATGGAGAATATGCGTGGACTACAGAGAATTAAATAAGGCAACTCAAAAAGACCATTTTCTGTTACCATTCATTGACCAAGTGTTGGGTACATTATCTGGGAAGAAGTTTTTCTCCTTCCTAGATGGATTTAGTGGGTACAACCAGATCCAGATAGCTCTTGAAGATCAGGACAAGACCACATTTACATGCCCTTGGGTAACGTTCACATACAGAGTCCTCCCATTTGGTCTCTGTAATGCACCTGCAACATTCCAGAGGGCAATTTTAGGGATTTTCTCTAATCTGATGGTGATAGTGTTGAAATTTATATGGACAATTTCACAGCATATGGAGATTCATTTGAAAAGACATTGGGGAAGCTAGAAAAAATTATTGAAAGATGCAAGCAGCTGCATGTGTCTTTAAGTACGGAAAAATGTCATATGATGATGAATGAAGGAATAGACATGGGACATTTGCTTTCAGTTGCAAGAATTCGAATGGACCCAGCCAAGATAAAGGTAATACAACATTTTTCAATACCCAAAACACACACTCAGGTACGTAGCTTTCTCAGTTGTGCTAGTTATTACAGGTGCTTTATAGAAAAATTTGCTAAAGAAACATATCCGTTTTTTCAATTACTGACAAAAGATGTAGACTTTGTGTGGACAACTGTCTGTGATGCAGCCTTTGTGAAGATCAAGGAACTGGTCTATAGTGCTCTGATCCTTAGAGGACCAGACTGGACATTACCATTCCATATTCATGCTGATGCTTCCCAGACAGTAGTTGGGGCAGTTTTGGGGCAACAAGTGGATAAGGTATCATATGCAGTTTACTATGTTAGTAAGAACTTTGCTCTTGCTGAGTTAAACTACACAATGACTGAAAAAGAATTCCTTGCTTTCATCTACACCATCAATAAGTTCCAACAATATATCATTGTTTACCCCACCTTTGTACACATGGATCATGTAGCCATCAACTATCTGATGAATAAACCCATTACTCCTAGTCGATTACAAGATGGATTTTGCTACTTCAAGAATTTGATATTACCATAGTAGATAAACCAGGGAAGGACAATGCGGTTGCTGATTTTTTGTCTAGATTAGAAAATAATGCCGAAGGTACACCTATCAAAGATAGCTTTCCAAATAAAAATCTCTTTTAAATTTCCACTAACACTCCATGGTATGCAGATATTGATAACTATATTGCTACAGGGAAGGTACCTCATAATTTGCCATATAAGGACCAACAGAAAATTATTCATCATAGTACCTGATATTCATGGATGGCAGGATACCTCTTTCATACAGGGGTTGATCAACAGATTCAGCGCTATGTATTAGAGGATGATATCTATGAGATATTAAAGGATGCCCATAGTGGACCTTGTGGAGGACATTTTGCAGATAAAAGAACATGCCATAAGGTGCTACAAATGGGATACTACTGGCCTTCTATCTTTCGTGATGCTAGAGATTATGTCCAAAGATGTGACAGCTGTCAATGGATGGGACAACCTGGGAAATCAGATCAAATGCCATTACAACCCTAGATAGTCCTTGAACCTTTTGAGAAGTGGGCCATCGATGTCATTGGACCTGTCAACCCACCTTCCCATCAGAAGGTTCACATCCTGGTTTGTACTGATTATGTGACTAAGTGGGTGGAAGCCAGCGCAGTTGTGAAAGCAATAGAACAAGTGGTGGTAGATTTTCTTTTTGAAGAGATTTTTGCCCGATATGATACCTCGAGAGAAATTGTTTCAGATGGAGGATCACAGTTCACATCCCACATGATAGAGAGGCTTATGCAGAAATATGGGGTTTAACAAAAAGTGACAAATCCTTACCATCCCCAAGCAAATGGACAGGTAGAAAGCACAAAACAAGGTATTGGAAAATATCTTGACAAAAACTATAGCAAGTCATCGCCAAGATTGGTCAAAGAAACTTCTATAAGCTCTTCGGGCATATAGGACAACATGGTGGAATATAACCGAGTTTTCACCATTTGAACCAGTCTATGGGAAATCCCCCTTGTTTCCGGTTGAATTCGAGATCAGTACACTTATAACAGCTTTGGAAGTGGGATTAGACTTATAAGAGGCCCAGAAACACCAACTGGAACAACTCAATGAGTTAGACGAGATTTGTTCAGTAGCTGTCTAGAGAACCACTAGTACCCAACAATAGAGAACGAATGGCATGATAAATTTATCAAGAATAAGGTGTTTCATACAGGGGACTGGGCATTATTATATGACTCTTGATTCAAATATTTTAAAGGAAAGCTTCACACTCGTTGGATGGGACCTATGAAGTGGACGTTGTATTCAACAATGGAACAGTGAGATTGGTTACAGTAGATGAAAATTGTACTTCATTCCTATTGAACGGACACCATTTGAAGTTATACCACCATCCAACTTCTAAAGATGCCTTCATCAAACATCTTTCTTATACATCTAGTTTGATGGTTGTTGGTGCAAAGAATGCTCCCTCTGGCTTCTGTTAAAAATATATATAATAATAATAACAATACATATATGTTGTTACTACTTAATTGTTTGTCTTTTTGTAGGAATAAGAACTGAATTATGACAAGGAGAAACTGCGAAATTTTTTAAGTAACAGTTAGTGTTGTTACACTGTCATTGTTGTTACTCCATCAGTGTTGTTACTCCACCATTGCTATTACTCCACTAGTGTTGTTACTCCACTGTTGCTGTTATTCCGTCAGTGTCATTATTTCATCATTGTTGTTACTCGACCGATGTTGTTACTCCACTGTTGTTGTTACTTCGTCGGTGTTGTTACTCCACTCTTCTTGTTACTCCTCCAATTGCTATTACTACATTGATGTTGTTACTTCATTGTTGTTGTTACTCCACCGTTGTTGTTACTCCACTGTTGCTATTACTCCGTCGGTGCTATAACTCCACTATTGTTGTTACTTCGCCGATTTTTGTTACTCCATTGGTGTTGTTACTCCGTTGTTGCTATTACTTCATCAATGTTGTTACTCCGTAGCTACTGTTACTTCACTGTGTTGTTACTCCATCGTGCTATTACTCCACCGGTGCTATTACTCCATCGGTGTTGTTACTCCGCCATTGATGTTACTCCACTGATTATTTTTGTTGTTACTCCATTTCTAGGTAGGTCACCAGGTCGGCCTTCATTGACTCTTATGGATTTAATTAAAATATTCCAAAGAAGATACTAGTACGTACCGCGGACGACCGCATTTAAGTTGGGGGGTCCCGTCATAAAGAAATGACGACGTACCTAAAATAGTAATCATATCACATCATTACCAAATCCAATGAGAACGGAAACCAAAAATTGTGTGATTTTGTATTCATGATTCTTACGCATTGGAATTTGAAATTGTATGCCAAGAACATTACCAATCATTTCCCTAGGACGTTGTATTCAATTACCATAATCATTCACCTGTACTGCCATACCCTGCCATTATTTGTTGTGTTTTTTGAAGTGTACCAGCCATTATTATCATTCTTTTACCACATGACCACCATGCTAACAATATTGTCATCGTCAGTTGGGTTGCTGTTACTCTCCCCCTACTAGCCGACTGTATCCATCGTGTTGATCCAATTCTTACAACGATGGGTGGGTTGGTTGTGCGCCATGAGCTAGAGGGCACGATAATGGTCAGAAACAATCAAGAAGTATGACAGGTTTTTGAAAATGCAAGGTGGAACATCTATTTCGAAATATTGCAAGGGTTTAATGAGGCAATTGAGATTGAATTTGCACTCAATTTAGAGGAAGGAAGCTCTTAGGTCCGGGGGATAGAAATCCCTGTTACAGAAGAAACCATTACAGAGGTTAGCGGGCTTCCCCAGCAGGGACAAAAATTGTTTTCATGAAGAACCACCCCTCCGGAGTTCCCCGAAGCATTCTTGCAAGTCGAAGAAAATGTTGTTCAGAAAGGTCGAGGGTACGACCAAAATTCATTACCACGCCCATGGGATGAGGTAGCAGGTTTTGTAATGAGATACATATCCTGCGAGGGGAGGTATACCACCATGTTTAAATACCATTTCAGAATATTGGCTCATTTCCGGTTCCCACAGGTGGAAGCCTTCTCATTGAATATGCCTTTCTTCCTATTAAGGAGTCTCCAACTGATGGCACACTTTACTCGACATTCACAACAAGTGGCAGCAGTCATTACCAACCACTGTCTGGTCTGGCTATTAGTCATGCATGCAATTGGTCAATTTCGAATCCCGTGGGAAACATTCCGGGATTCTACAGAGGAAGAGATAGCAGTTGCTAGAGCCGCTAGAGAAGAAGAGCCAGAAGCGATGGAGGAAGGAACCAGAGTAGAGGATGAATACATAGATGAAGAGGAACCAGAGGAAATGGAGACAAAACCCAAAGGGCTGGAACAGAATTAGGAGCATGAACTAGAGAGGATAGTCGAGGCTGCTCCACAAGAAACAACCTCGACCGTGGAACTGATGGAAGAAGAAGTGTTGTAGCAAGGGGCCAATATAGAAAGGGCCACCAGCACCATGACCGAGGCTTTCCCTCAAGAACTAGCCTCGACCATGGAGCCAGTGGAGAAAATCAACAGCATTTTAATAAGCAAAGAAGGACCACATCAGTCTGAGGTGGAGGAATCTGTTAATATTGCAGCCAGGGGTGTCCGACAAGAACCATTGTTGATCGTAGAACCAATGGAGGAAGATGAACCTGGATGAGAGGGTCCCGAAGCTAAAAGAATTGCGGGGCCAACAGAAGAAGAGGTTATGGGTATAATGGATGGAATTGATGTGATCATGCAAGAATCCATTTGTATCAATGTTGTGCTAGAAGAAATAGTGCCAGCATAATTTGTTCAAGAACTACTGGACACGGAAGGTGGTGTTACACAAGAACCACCATCAACTTGTCTAACCCTGGAGACCACAGAGGAATTAGATGTTGGCACTGACGTTGTTCCACAAGAACCAACGTCAACCTCAGAATAGGGGACTGCACAAGTAGGGGTTTTAACCCAGAGTAGAGACGCTGCAGACAGAGGGAAAGAGTCTGAGGCCACAACTGGAGTTGAGATAGATCAGGTAGGAAAATTCTTTCAATTTTCCTGTTACTTCTCCATTCCAAAAGGGGCAAGGGTGTCTCGCTCTGCCCGACACACAGAGGAGGATGTGGTCGTTCCGCTAATTTTGAAGTATGATGGGGTCAAGGAAGGAACCAACTACCACAGGTTTGTTGACCGCAGACCCCTACAGAGACCTTTCCTAGGAACCCAAAATAGAGGAAGAGGCAGATGTTTTTGAAATGAGGGAACCTAGAAGGGAAGGTTTGCCTAAACCACCAATGGACATCCATCGAGTGAGCCCGCCACCTGTCAAGATAGCTTCATAGTAGGACGAGGTAGGAGACAGTAAGGAAGTAGTTGCTCCCTAGGAAGAGAGACCAAGCAAAGAAGCCTCGTCGATTAACCATGTGGATACTCCCTCGAGTAATCCACCACTTGTCAAACTAGCTGTAGTACCAGATGAGGTGGTGGTCAAACAAGAATGGGTAGAATTGTGTGAACAATGAAGGCTACCTATGAAGCAGAAATATTAGCTTCAATTCAAAGAAATGATGTGGCTCAAAACAGAGGTTAAGAGGCTGAGAAAACAGATGCACCGGTTGAAGAAACAAGTGAAGAAATACAAGGGGCGGGATAAGAAGCCCAAGGCCATGACGGTCGAAGCAGGGACACATGTAGATGAAGTGGTAACAACTTCTATTGCCACTTAGACAGACCCGATAAAATATTTGTTTGAAGGCCATGAGTTTTCTTTGACAGCTGGGGTACAAACCTGGAAATCCATCGTGGCGCGATATTGGAATGAAGCGAAGAAAGCCCAAGAACGAGCATCTACGACTATCTTTGAATATGTGGAGTGCATTGATATAATGTGATTGAGGCATTCAGAACAACAACTCAAGGTGGGGCAGTTGGAAAGGCAAGTAGCAGAGTTAAACACTGATAAAGAGTAGATGCTCCATTTGGCACAGGAAGTGATGGCATGCCACCCTCCTGCTTCCAGTTACTCTTTATTTTTGCATGAACACTTTCTTTTCTTTTGTTTGGGAAGCATCCAGAAAGAAAAAAAATTAGTCACGAGATTGAGGATGGTGTACAGTTTCTCTACATATTGAGAGCCCATTATGTGCCAACTCAGCATTTGATGTGTGAGCTTTACATTCATGGGTATCTCTTGTGTGTTGAGAGAGAATTTAATCTGGTTCCATATGTGGGGGACATTCATTTAAGGGCCCTCACCTCTTACACTTTTAATCAAATAAGATGGAAAAATGCTTCTGACATGTTTGAGTCAAATCAGGCCACGAAGCCATTTATGGTAAGAGGAGAACTCGAGAGATCAGTGACTATGTATAATAAGCACACTACATTTTTGGAAATTATGGGAAATAAGGAATGGATGTTGAGGACACAAAAGTGGTGCATCGATCTCTGTGTCAAACAATTGGTCATGTTTCAATCTAACGCCCTCGATAGTTGTCAGAAAAGGTGGATGATGTCACCCACATCTGTCCGGAATAGAGAACCATTTGGAGCACCAAATTTTGCACGAGCACTCATCAGGGTGCCAAGATATGTGGCATGCATCCAAACATGTGGGATCTGGTGGATGGGAATTCAATTTTAGTACCCTGTCTTATGGTTTCTAGTAGAACACTACACCCCAGCCTATAATGTACTAAATGATTGGTGGAAGGAAGTTCTCCTCTTAGAGGGGTTTAAGGTCCCAAGAACAGAAATGGCCGAGGAATATGATCTTGCCCGGCTTTAGGAAGCACACAGCCTATCCAGCTTTTGGTGAAGCCAAGTCCCCGTATAAATGTATCAAATTTCTGATACCACATCTTGGTGACTGCTTTAACCCATACAGAGACTTCTTTAGCTTGCATACCAGTTCTTTCTTACCCTTCACTGCAAATCCTTCAGGTTGCTTCATGTATATTTTGTCTTCTAGATCCCCATGTATATTTTGTCTTCTAGATCTCCCACTCGATGACTTATTTTTGTTTTTGTTATGGGACTGTCCTCGTACAGACAAGGCATCACCATTCTAGCTCTCCATATTTTTCCATCTCATTTCCTCCGTCAGCAAGGATGAGACTATTTCATCAAACTGCAAGGCGGTTGTATTGCCACCTATTACAATAAACAGACTATCCCATGAATCTGGTAGAGAACACAACAAACTGATGCACTTATCTTCATCTAAAATTTTAATATCAACAAATGCTAACTGACTTACCATAGTATTAAATGTGTTTAGATGCTCTGTCACTGAGTCTCCATCTTTCATCCTCAGGTTATATAGCTTTTCCCACAGGAACAATTTATTCACTGGAGACTTAGATTGGTACAAAGTCCCTAACTTGACCCACAAAGCCTTCGTTGTAGCTTCCCTTGATACATTCAACAATATAGAATTTGAGACACACAAACGTATTGTGCTCTTTGCCTTTCGACCCAACTTCTTCCATTCTTCATCGGATACTCCCATTGGTTTAGTACCCAGATCTACCGCAATCCACTGATCTTTATCCACCAATAGCTCCTCCATCTTGAGTTTCCACAACTCAAAACTCTGACCATTAAATTTCTCGATCTCTATATTTCCACTACTCGCCATCTTCTTTCACCACTAGAATCGATCTCGCAGATCTCCCATTGAACAGGGTTTACCACGGGCCCGAGCGAAACCCCTCAGCAACAAAGGCATCCCCTTGAAGCCAAAATAGCTCTGATACCAAGTGTAGGTTTTAACCCTATGTAGAAATTACCTACATACGAATTCTAAAACACATAAAATAAAAAAATGCGAGAGCATAACACATAAAACACATATACACAAATATTTTCCCTAGATCCCAAAGCTGGGACTACTAGCTTGATTTTTCATTATGTTCCTTTCAATGTTATAATACATATTTATACATGCCGAAGCATCCAATACCATGGACTGAAAACCATCACATCCAATACCATCGACCGAAAGCCATCATGTCCAAAAACATGTGCGAAAATCATGCACAAAACCATGATGAGAAATAAAACTAGCATTTTCACCAGATGTTGCAAAGAAAACGCCGTAAGGCATAAAGTGCGGAAATCCATTCTGTATAGTCTCTAGAGAACAAGAGAACCCACCATAATAGGCATTTGCCAAGCTTCCATGTGGAATGTAGTCATAAACCAGCAGTTTTTCCTCTATACCCCAATAGAAAGCTCAGAGGCGAACAATTTTGGGATGTTTAACCCTATGGATTGCTTTAGCTTCTGCTTCAAAATCCTTGTACCTTTCCAAACCACCATCACCAAGTTGCCTTACTGCAAAAGTCTAGCCCATCTTCTAGAACTGCCTTATACAATATAGTATAACCACTGGCACACAGATTAGAATGGTATATTAGTTCAGATATGATGACATGGATTGGTATCCTAAGGTCAAAAAAGCAATGAGGTACAACGTTGAGAACCTAACCAATCAAGTTATTCTGCAATGGTCCATCAGAAAGGGTTTTCTTTGTCCAATAAAACATTTCATCGCAGATATTGCTCTAGGTTAGCTAGATTCAAGTGCAAATCGAAGGAATGATCATTATCAGGTGCCTACAAGATGTTTTAAAATCCACTTTCTAGATGACTCTGTGCTCTCTCTAGAATTAGCCCAATCTTTGGATATGATGATGTGTTGGATTTGGCCCAAGTTCGAGAAAGCAGTGAGCATTATGTCCACCAAAGCATCTGTTAAGTTTCACGCTGGGCATCTAGTCTTAAGAAACAAGTTACAACTAAATCATAATTAACAATTACATCTGAATCAGGTGATTTTTATTCAAACATGGATGGCATAACAATGTTGACAATGTGAACATGGAAGAACTTCTACAAGCTGGTGTTGAGACAACGCCCAGTCAACCCAATGGCAAACTGATTAGGTTCTGATGGATGTGCAGCAATCACAAGCAAATAGACATTGCCACTGCACATATAAATCAACACAAATCCAGAATCTTGCTTAGAATTAAAGACATTGACGAACATTTCAAATCTTGAACATCTTAAATATCTCAACATAAATGGGTGCATCAAACAGGAAACCGTGAATCCTGAAGGCCTGAGATCACTAGAAAAACTATGCATGGAATTTTGCTTAGAATTAAACACATTGATAGATCTTTCATATCTTGAACATCTTAATTTTCTCAAAATGCTCGTGTCAAACTGGAAACCCTGAATCTTGAAGGTCTGAGATCACTGAGATCACTAGAATACCTGATATAGTATCTGATATGAAAAACCAAAGCCAAAGTCAAAACCCGTCAATAACCACTGCATTGAAAAAGGAATCAGATCATTAAAATATAAGTGAAGATCATAAAAGATATTTACAAACCATTCAAAAGAGGTTAAAAAATAGAAAGTCTAAATCAAGTGTTTGAACGCTGCAAACAAACCATTAAAAGAAAGGAAATTACGGAGCATAAAATCACAGGATGTGATGTAGCCTCTTACCTGAAGAGAGGAAGTTGAGAAAAGATACTCGGATAAAACTTGGCTGAAAAACTAAATCCACATTGAGAATTGCAGACTCCCCAAGTTCTATGTAAAAATGTTGGTTTATGGCTTACTATGTAGGATTCCCTAAGGCTCTCCTTTGTGGAAGGTGATTGATAATCAAAATGAGTACTAAATCGTTCCATGTCAAAATTCCTCTTTTTCAAGAGTCGTTTCTGCGTGGTCTTGAAACGAGCGTGGAAGAGACCCTCAAATGTTCACATAAAACAAAGAGGCCCTCAGTCGGACATTTCTGTGGAGAATTCTCTTATGGACATGTATGCGAAATGTGGGAGTATAGAGTTTGCACAATGCTGGTTTGACAAAATTTCAAACAAGAATGTGGTTTCATGGAACATAATGATATCTGGGTATGTCCAGAATGGGCTGGCCATCGAGGCCTTGATACTCTTTCGTAATATGGTGGCAGAAAATGTGACACCAAATTGTGTAACTGCGGCAATCGTGCTTCAAGCTTGTGCACATTTGGCATCATTGCAGCAAGGTATGTCAATACATGGTTATATTCTTAGAAGGCATTTGGAGGTCGATGTTTTTGTGGGAAATTCTCTGATAGATATGTATGTTAAATGTGGCAACATGGAGATGGCTCAGCAAGTTTTTGACAAAATGTTAAGAAGTGATGTAGTATCATGGAGTGCAATGATTACAGGGTATACCCAAAGTGGACATGCCAAAGAAGCCTTATCATTATTTCAGAAAATGCAACTAGAAGGGCTTCGGCCCAACTCCTTCACAATGGCGAGTGTGCTTCCTGCATGTGCTCATTTGAAAGATTTGCCGGAAGGTAAGTGCATCCATGGTTGCATAATTAGAAGAGGATTTGAGTTTGATGTCGTTGTGAGCACTGCCCCCCGTAGACATGTATGCTAAATGTGGGAGCATGGAGATTACAAACCAATTATTTAACAAGATGCTTGAAAGAGATTTAGCTTCCTGGAATGCAATGATTACGGGATATGCCCAGAATGGACAAGCCCATGAGGCCTTGACATTCTTTTACCATATGCAAGAGGTAGATTTGAAGCCTGACTCAGTCACCACTGTGGGTTTGCTCACTGCATGCTCACATTTGGCATCTCTGCAACGAGGTAATTCAATCAATGGTTACATAATTAGAAATGGGTTTGATTCAGATGTTATTGTGGGTACTGCCCTTATAGACATGTATGCCAAATGTGGGAATATAGATTTTGCACAGAGAGCATTTGACAAGATATCAAAGAGAGATGTGATTCCTTGGAGTGCAATGATTGCTAGGTATGGGATGCACGGGCATTGTGAAGAAGCCCTGCATCTATTTTCCAAAATGATAAATATAGGTATAAGGCCAGACCACATCACCTTCCAATCAGTTTTATCTGCATGTAGTCATGCAGGTCTGGTGGATGAAGGTATGCGATACTTTGATTCTATGATTCAATATTATTGCATCACGCTCAGTGTGGACCATTTTGCATGCATGATTGATCTTCTTGGCCGTGCTGGACGTCTAAGTGAAGCACAAGAAATAATTGAAAGAATGCCATTAAAACCCAACATTAGTGTGTGGGGGGCCTTGCTTGGTGCCTGCAGAGTTCACCGCAACATAAAGCTGGCCCAATATGTGGCTGAACGTCTTTTTGAATTAGACCCTAAAAATGTTGGTTATTATGTTCTACTTTCGAATATCTATGCTGCATCTGGGAGATGGAATGATGTAGCGAAGGTAAGGACGATGATGAAAGAACTGGGGCTGAGAAAAACACCAGGATGCAGTTCGATTCTGGTAAATAAGGCAGTTCATGCATTCTTTGTTGGAGACAGATCACACCCTCAATCTGAGAATGTTTGTGGAACTTTGGAGACCTTGGTTGGGCAGATGAAAGAGGCAGGGTACATACCTAACACTGACTTTGTGCTGCATGATGTGGAAGAGGAGGTGAAGGGACAAATGCTCAGCAGTCACAGTGAGAAGTTAGCCATTGCATTTGGGCTTATCAACACAAGCC
>APFE031509271.1:17500-35389 GCA_000404065.3 Pinus taeda | reverse complement strand
CCTGAGTCAATTAACCATGCCTCATGATCTACATGTGTACTTGAAGAAGCCAAGTACACATCCCCACCTTCATCTGAGGTGTTTTTCGCCTCTACAGAAGGAGCATCATCAGATCCCTTTCCTTTATCAGGAGCTTTAGATTTACCCTCCCTTCTGAAGTGCCCTTCCTTTCCGCATTTCCAGCACACCACCTTTGTAGGTTTTCCTGGAGATTTAGATCTCCCTCTAGATTTAGATCTCCCACTCGATGACTTATTTTTGTTCTGTTCTGGGACCGCCTCTTACAAACACAGCATCACCATTCTGTTTGCCGATATTTTTCCCATCTCAATCTCCTCCGTTAGCAAGGCTGAGGGGCTATTCTCAGCAAACTGCAAAGCAGTTGCATTGCTACCTATTGCAATAACCAGACTATCCCACGAATCTGGTAGAGAACACAACAAACTGATGCACTTATCTTCATCTGAAATTTTAATATCAACAGGTAATAACTGACTTACCACAGTATTAAATGCATTCAGATGCTCTGTCACCGAGTCTCCATCTTTCATCCTCAGGTTATACAACTTTTTCCGCAGGAACAGTTTATTGACCAGAGACTTAGATTGGTACCAAGTCCCTAACTTGTCCCATAAAGCCTTCGCCGTAGCTTCCCCTGATACATTCAACAATACTGAATCTGAGACACACAATCGTATTGTGCTCTTTGCCTTCCGATCCAACTTCTTCCATTCTTCATCGGTCACTCCTGTTGGTTTAGTACCCGGATCTACCGCGATCCACTGATCTTTATCCACCAACAGATCCTCCATCTTGAGTTTCCACAACTCAAAACTCTGACCATTGAACTTCTCAATCTCTATCTTTCCGCTGCTCGCCATCTTCTTTCACCACCAGAATCGATCTCGCAGATCTGCCACTGAACAGGGTCTACCACAGGCCCGAGCGAAACCCCTCAGCAACAAAGGCGTCCCCTTGAAGCCAAAACAGCTCTGATACCAAATTGTAGGTTTTAACCCTGTACATAAATTACCTGCATACGAATTCTAAATCACAGGAAAAATAAAAATGCGAGAGCATAACACATAAAACACATATACACAGAGATTTCCCACTGGATCTCAAAACCGAGACTACCAGCTTGATTTTTCATTATGTTCGTTTCAATGTTACAATACATATTTATACATGCCGAAGCATCCAATACCATGGACTGAAAAAACCATCACGTCCAATACCATGGAACAAAAAAAACCATCGATCCAATACCATGGACCGAAAACCATCGCGTCCAAAAAACATGTGCGAAAATCATGCACAAAACCATAGGTGGGTCCGCCCAACCTAACATAGGGTCCAAAACCAAAATTTCCGGGGCGCTGCCCCGGACCCCATAAAGTGGGGTTACGGGTACCCCTCAAACCCCTTGTTAACTATGCGGAAAGAATATAACACAACCCAACAATAAGTGGTTTGAAGTGCTGATGGGACTTCTCTTGAACATATTGGTGACACAACTCTAGACTTTGGCAACATTTGACTCAACATAGGATCAAAGGTCACAATGACAATTGGATATAATCATATGAGAGACAAACAGATTCCCAAATCCTAGAAAGGATAGTGATGAAGTGAGGATAACCCAAACTTGACATGAGCAACAAATAAGTGTCATGTTCAAGAGTGACATGTTTCCTTTATATAAAATACATGACATTTTTACTTCCTTTTTTCTTGACTATTTCTAGTGAGTACCTCATTATTTTTTATCTCAAGCTTGAAGAGGATAACATATGCTTGTCTTATAAGTTCATCCTTTAGATGAATCCATCCTAGTATTTTTAACGAGCCCTAGGAAGGAGTAGCTCGGTCTCGTCACGATGACAAGTCCTTCGTCGTTTTAGTTTTACGAGTCCAATGAAGGGGTAACTAGACATCTTTTTCATGTTTATAGAGTTTGGAAAGGAGGCAAAAAGGAAACTCCAGCGGTCCCTTTTCATAGATAGTCTCTCTAATTTGAAAAGGTAGAAAACAATATTCAAGAGAACCATGCTCATAACACATGAAAATAACCATGCTCATGACACCTTGTTTCATTTTTTAACAAGATCAACAAAGGTAAAGGAACTCTTCTCCGTGAACCTTGATTCATTTTTTAAGGAGCTTGACGCAAGTAAAGGAACCCTGCTCAAAGAACCTTTATCATGGACCATAAGAGGGTCGATTCCAAGAGGTTCTCATCAGATGGGATAATATTTCTATGGAAGGGATACATGTCAGGGGATCTAATGGAAATATCAGGTTCCAATGCCCCAATACATGACATATTGTATCATTGACTAGATCATCAATAGACACGGGCACGGAACATGTGGCCACATAATTAACCTGTGGTGGGGGTGATTCCACTTGCATACAAGGACCATTTAGGGAATATGGTTGATCAGGAATCAAATAGGACTAATCAACGGAAGTTGATCAATGGTCACAATTTTTCCTTCATGCGGGAAACACAACACACAAAAGAAAGACTCAAGAACTCCCTTGACATAAACATAGTCATGATCGAGGAGTAAATTAAAATAAAAAGGGCCTTAGACAACCATCATTTGTGATTCCTCCCAAAAGGTTGACTGGTTCCTCTGTTAAAAGCTAACAAATTATGGGCAATGAGCAGAAGATA
The DNA here is from genome assembly GCA_000404065.3 of Pinus taeda. NCBI lineage: Eukaryota > Viridiplantae > Streptophyta > Pinopsida > Pinales > Pinaceae > Pinus > Pinus taeda. Next base: position 32,706 of record APFE031509271.1, on the reverse strand, counting down.
TGGAGAACCTAAAGCTTTCCAAGAAGTTGAGGATAGAATAATAACATATGCGCCTTTATGTATGATTATTCTAGGTACGGGTATATTATAAGCCTATACCATCATCTGAAAGGGCACATAGGAAGGAAGACGATATCTTGCTAGTCAACTCCAATCAAAGAAAGTGAATAAATTACTTGGATAGGATTCCATCGGAATGGAAGGACTGCCCTGTTGTGTTACGAGAATAGGAGGATCCCTCCTTGTTCCATGGGAATAGGAGGATTTCTCCCCTGTACCATTGGATTAGGAGTATTTCCCCCTAATTCTTCGGAATCTAAAGAAACTATAAGAACTTGAGTAGTACGAACTTCACTCTCTATAGGATAGATACGATCAACTGAAAGTGGAATCGGGTCAACCATTTTTTTGACCAATGGTTTGTCGGAAACAGACTCATGGGATTCACTTTCAGAGAGAGTGGGATTGATTAGAGATGAATTCCGATCAATCACTTGATCAACTAGTGGAGGATCAAGGGAAAGCTTTTGATAACCAGTCAGAAGACGAGGTTGAGAAGCGGTAAGATTATCCAATACATTTGAGGATTCATACATATAAGGACAAATGTGAATATGATGATTCCCTTCACATAAGCTACAGAGAAATTTGACTTTTCCCTTTTTCCCATATGGTTTATTGTCACTAGTTGAAGTTTTATCATCAACATGATCTCGAGAGGCTGATGAGAAAGGTTGTGTTGATGGTGTTGGACCCACCAAAATTCAGGGGATCACCCTGGTATGAAGTCCCAACCAGACCTCACACCATTTGGTGTCAGTGTCCCATTCGATATGATGGCCCGGTTGCCATTGTCTTAATGATTTTCCTCAACTCTTGCTTGCCAGCATAGGAGAGTGGTCTGCTTTGTCTTCGAGAAGTGAAGTTCGCATGCCTAGTGAGTTTAAGTGTACTTGTGTCAATGGTTCTTTCATTGTGAAGGGGGAGAAGGTGAAAGTGAGTTTTAGGTTGGATGGGATCAGTCCCAAGTCGGATAGGAACACACAACACAATAGGACATGCACAACTTCCAGAGGAGCAGTCCACACGGACGTGACACTCACAACATACAAGGTAAGATAACACGTACAACACTCATGGATAAGTCCAAATGAGTGCAACGGTTGTTACAACAAGCTTAATGTGAAAGGCTTGTTTGATGTCTGGAAGAGAAGTCTACATGGGAAAGGCAACGTTAACAACATATACAACAGATTTCCATTAATAGATTATGCATTACAACAAATGAAATAGTTTAGATGTAGAACATAGGTTAAAACAACATGCATCACAAGTGTTGAAGGTCAGTCTTACAACATATACAATACATGTGTGAAAACGTGTTGGCTTGTTAGCAAGCTTTTGAATTAAGCAAAAATTCCAAGACAAATCGTTACACCATACATCACTAACCCCGAGTGCGGGGTATTGGAGCCACTACTTACTCCTCAAAGAAAAGATTACAGACTCTCTTGGCCATGTGGGAGGAGCTGAGGTGAAAATTCCTTGGGATGTACAAATGAGGGGGTATTTATAGCCAAGGGTGAAACAAACCCTTGTGGCTGTTTGACTACCCTCATGATCGTTTGACTTCCATGACGTTTTGACTTACATGACTCTTTTTTCAACAAGTGGGTCTCTTGGACTTCCACGTTACATCACATTGATTGACAACATAGCCCATAGTGGAGATGTGGGCGACATGATTCATGACATGACTCGACATGACTTGACATGATAGTGTTGGTACATTCATGTTGCTGCTAGAGTGCATGTCGAGCTACAATGCTATTGGGTAATGGATGTCTTCATGGTGTATCGTAGCTTCACCTTTGCATGGCGAAGTGCACGGAGTCTTTGATGGTCCTTGGTTCACTTGATGAAGCTTTAGCATGTTGTTCCTTGCTTGCATGCTGGAAGGCTTGATAGGCTCATCTGTTCAAGAAGGTGCATGTTCGTTGCATTCGTCCACTTCGTGTGCTTCGTTCGTTTGTCTGTTGGTGAACTTGTCCTTCTTCATGTGCTCCCTTCGTTCATCCCATTAATCGTCTTTCCATGTTTGTTTGTGTACCTATACCTGCAGTCATTCATGACAAGACGACATCAAATCCGAAAACTCCTAGTCTACCATCACACATGATCATTTCGGATGCAGGTGACCGGGAGAGGCAGCAAGGTTGTGAAGCGAGATAATGGCTTCGGGCACTGCTGATGAAAACTATGCAAGAGTCACTGAGTGATGGAGATGGGCAATATGAGTCGACAGTGACTGCATGCGAGGTTTGGCTCGGCTGGGAGGCAATATTGCGCAAATTTTTGGAGGGACAGTCTGGGCTACAAGAAGGCAAGGTAAACATGCTCTGTGCATTTTTTAGAATGAGCAGTCAGTGGGGGCTAGATAGCCAGATTTGCACAATTTTCGAGAGGAACAGGCTAGGCTGCATGAAGGGTCAGCAGGTGGGGATTGCGTAGTTTTTTGGGGGAAATGCCTGGGAGACTGGCAGCCAAAACTGTGCAATTCCTAGAGGGAACTACCAGTTGGCTGCTAGGGTCACTGACAACCAAAACTGGGAAATTCCTAGAGGGAACTCGAAGTTGGCTAGTCAGTCACTGGCAGCAAAAACTGTGCAATTCCTGAAGGGAGCTGGCAGTCTGCTGCTAGGAGTTGCTAGCAAGGAAATTGCATTGAAGCTGGGAAACCGGTCTACTGATTATCTTTGCGCAATTTATGCACTGAGCAGACTTCTGGACAGAAGAAGGCCTGCTCATGAAAACTGTGCAATTTCTTGGATAAGAAGTCGGTCGACTATCCTGATGACTGACTGGGAAAACTACGCAATTTTTTGAAGGAGACAGGGACTAGCACTTGGTGTCTATCTGGCCTGTCTGCAAAATTTCCTCAGTCAGTTGAGGGAGTGAGGTCAGTGGCTTCTGTCCAATTTTTGAAGGGACTCAGTCCTGGGGTGACTGTTAGGTCTGACTATCTGAGTGGTTAGCATGGAGGTTGATTTGATTGCTTGCAGGTAGCACAACTTGAAAAGACTAGCTTGGTGCTTCTACATTGTTCTATTTGGCAGTCGATCAAGTCGAAAGCGGGGTGATGGTTTGGATTTCAGAGGGGATTCTCATTGTCAGGACTTCAACCAAAATGACTAAGTGTGTGAATAATTGAAAGATACATAGCTGATCATGAAAACACACACTCACACGAATCGACGACGAAACGACCCAAACCATCCAGACACACATGTTCAACACGACTGACCGACTGTGCAAGTGACAAGCACGAAACTCGTGATTGATCGTTCATCGATCGAGACGATGCTTGCATGACAGTGAATGTGACTCCGTGTGTGACTGTGACAGATGCTTTCATAGCGAACAAAACAAGCACATACAAAGCAAAGACTTTGAGCATAACCATAACATGGTCGCAAGCATGACTTAGACATCAGCATGCAGAGACTTGAATGCAATATCCAAGAAAGGAAGATGTAAAGACTCACACGAGCTCACGCAGTGAACCTTAGTGTGTGCAGTCATCAAGTGAAACTCTTTAAGGGAGGCTCCAAAATTGGTGCAAGCCAAAATTTTGGAGGGTGGTTGTAGCCGCTACAACACTTGGCAACACACTGGTAGAACTCCAACTTCTCTATTTCGGTTCATTGCTAGCATAGGGCCTTGGTATTTCGGGGAGTAGTGAATCGTTGTGCAGGTTACTTCAGTTTCCCTGCTTACCCATGGACATACATAGTTCACCCTTTGCAAACTCAATCAACCACAATCAAAAGTTCAGCTTAGATCTCAGCATTTCGAATCTGGGAAGGGTAGTTTAGCTCACAAGTTGAAGATTTTCAGAGTATAAGTTTTCATCTCTGGTATTTCTCTGCTACCAACAGGCTTGGACAGTACCCCGACAGAGTCACATAGGAACACCCACATTGCTCCACTACTAGTGATCCTGGTCAGTACCTCAGTGGAGTTGCATGCTTCACCTCTCTGCTTAGGAAGCCTTTCTCTTCTTTTGCCTTTGTATTTTTCAAGAGGACTATACATGGGCACTTGTTTATTTTTGAGGCGGAAGAGGGACCTCGACTTATTGAGAGAAGAAGAGGTTGTTCCTTCAGAGAAGCATGTAAGACCTCTGACATTGGTTTTCTTGTTTATATTTTCCCCTTCTCTGTTTCTACTAATTGGATGAGATTGAGCACATAGAGAAAAAGGTTGATTATAGGTACGGGGCTTCCCAGTGTGGACACAGGTTCACGATCGGACCAAAATTTCCCTTGCAGATGGTTCGTATTTTCCTTCAGGACTTCATCGGCTGAAAGTTACAACCAAGCACAGAGAAGGCAGACACAAAACTGGCTGAGTGCTGCAATGTCACAAGTTTCCTCAAATTTCAGCCACATACTCTTATTCAAAAGCCAGAACGTAGTAGTTTGCAACACTTATTTTCGGAAACAAAAATTGTAATACATCAAACAAACAAAAATAGTAAGCAGAATCAAACAAAGCGAAAAAAAGGGTAATAAGCAAAATAAACCAAATGAAAACATCAAGTAGCAAGCAGACTACGAACATGGCACGGGCACAGTCCGACCTACTGAAAATAATGTTTAAGATCTTGGCCATTGGCAGGAAGGTTGTCAGTCCTCTTGCCCAGTGATTGTAAGTGATACGTGTGTGGGCCAAGCTTCTTGGAGACTAGTGCAAGTCCACCGGGCTCTGCTACCAAAACTTGGTGGCATTCTAGAAGACCTTCAAGTGAAGACAAAACCACTATTTCAGGTACTACGTGCAACATGGGCTCAGATGATGGCACATGGTAGTTGTTTTTATTCTGGGATGGGTTCAAATTTCTAAAGTCAATGCATAAGCAGAGTTTTCCAGATTTCTTACGTACGGGATTTAAATTAGAAAACCAAGTATGATGACGAAATTTGCAAGTAATCCAATCACTTAAAATGTTAGCCAATGTTTTTGGTGAAATGAGTTCAAACAACATGTATGTGTTACTTGTTCTTTATTGCAATGGCTTGTCTCCTCCTTTAACTTGAATATCATGTTGGATTTCTCATGTGTAGTGCATACTCAGGTCATCATCTACTCGTGTGTACAAAATCACGGTACTGTTTGATCAAGCAGTCAACAATTCGTCGTTGCTGCAATATGTAGCTTGTACTGAGATTGGCCATCTTCAGATCATGGTAGGTTCCCAAGATGCTTTTTTCATTCATAGTGTTGGTCCTTTATGTGTTCAACATGAGTGCTTCATACTCAGCATTGTTGTTTATGCCTTAGAACTTCACACAACTCATAATCACGCATTGTGTTGTTTTGAACGACTGAGGTACACTCGATCCTTGAGCCATCATGTGTTTCTAATTCATCAGGACTCATGGCCCATAGCTTGTCTATACATGGACCGTTTGGCATGCTAGTACTACTGTTGCTATTGTTGATGCTACTACTGCTACTATCGAAAAATGAACTGTACAAGTTTCATTACCATTAGTTGGGAAAGGAAGTAGTCCCAACTATGTGTTGATGAGGTTGGAACTAGCCGTGAAGGATAACACTCCAATGTTGCCAGGAGGTAGTTGCCAAACATGAGTTTTGCGAAGGCCAACGGTCCATTCTTGCAGTTTCATATACCTCTCGAATAACACTCGAATTTGGTTACATTTTCCCTTGTACGGAAGCCACATTTGAGAAGAGTCTGTAGCAAAATATCCAACTAACTTGCTGGACCAATCTCTGCTGAGTAGTAGGCCATATGCTTCTGGTATGTCCACAACAACTATGTTGATGCATTGGTGGACTCGACTATCATGAGATAGTAATATGATCACGTCTCCCAGTTCACCAATGGAAGGTACTGATGTTCTATCAAGTTAGATGATTCTTGTAGATGTTTCGCTCCATCGTGCATTGATATTATTAGCAATGGAGAGTGGCATGACGTTTGCTACCACGTCAAAATCAACCAAGAAGTTATGAACATTGTAGTTGAAAATTTCAAAAGATAGTAGGAATGGGGGCAACCTGAGTGTGCTTCTTCCATCTGGATGTATTGAGCATAGTGGAAAGTGATCCAGGAGGTGTGCTTGCTCCCTTGCTGGCAGAGGTTGTGCTATCTATTTCTATATGTCTCAGTGCGCACAGCAGGATATGTCGTTGACTCTAGATCTTAGCCAACTCGAAAAAATTGATGTTTTCTCAAGTTTTCTTCTTGTCATCAACAATTTTGTAGTTGAGAGGTGGTAGACTTACCAAGGTGTCCGGGGAAGAACAAATTTTCATGTTGTCCGGTGAAGTGTTTTGTAGTTTGCTACTCATGGAAGTACTCTTGCCTGTCGCTGTCTTCCCGGACTTATTTTATGTTTTCTACTTTGGGGCGGCCGGTGGATCAACCTTCCTTATCAGTAGTTTGATCTTCTCTTGCATTTCTCCAAGTGTAGGGGGAGCCCCTTTACTCCTAAGATTGTAATGGTCATTTTGTCTTAGGGGATGCTTCTCGGTGTTTGTCTTCGACACTGCTTGCGAGCACTGATATGCATTCACCACATGCCCAGAACTTGATTCTTCAATAGGTGCAATACCTTCATCATAATATTTGTCATCCAAATGCTCTTGCATACCGCTCTCTGCATTGAGTGTATGATTGTATACTGAGTTTGCGACTTGCTTCCAGTCCAAACAAAAGTTCTCGGGGTGATGTTCTTTGTGGAATGAACAACTCAGGATCTACGCACTGATCGACATTGAACATAGAGCTCAATGCATTTTCTTGAGTGGACTAGTTGTTTCCTGATGAGTCACTTCCCTGTCTCTATCTAGGCAGATATCTCCTTGCAAATGTGTCTGTTTTCTGTTGTTTAAGCTTATACACTTCAGTTGTTAAGTTCTTGACGAGGCGAGTGAGGGTTTCAATATCATTTGCTTCCTTGTATCTACCCTTTCTCACCATCGCTTGGGTCTTCCTGCTCGTGTCTTTGGAATCATTTGTTGGTTCATCATCCTTGATGAGTCCAATTGTGTGCAGGTCTTCTTCGATAACAATAACGTCTTCGCAGTTTTCCAAGAGTGTTTGTTTCGCAACTCGCTTGACAAACTGTGCAATGTTGGTTAGAAGTGCAGATGTGTAGTAATCAAAAGTGATGGAGTCATGAATTTTGGTGTCTATCGAATTTTTTTTCAATATGCATGTAAACCTCTAGTTGAAATATTTTACCTTTTCTTTCCCCTCCATCTTCAGGCTACCCAATTCTTTCATTAACATAGCTGCGGTCCTGTCATTAGAAATTTTTTCAAGGAACATGCGTTTGAATGCACCCCAGTTCTATATGGAGTTTGGTGGAAGGCTATGATACAATGCAGCTACGTGACTGCCCAAGGTACATGGGAACAATCTACAAGCTACGTCGTCATGCCATACATCAAGGGTATGCAGCTGTATGTATAATTTGTCCAAATGATCTTCTGCCTTCACTGTGCTATTAGGGTTGAACTTGATGTTCATTCTCTCCGTTCGCTTCAACATATTGTGAAGAACATCCGAGAGAGCCAATGGTCCCTGAGTTATCCATTCGAGATTTGGGTCAGCCATATCTTCATCTTCTTCGTCTTCTTCATCCTCTTCCTCTCCTTCGGAGTCTAATGGTCTTGGATTTGAGTTTGTCGGTTCATCTCTGCCTCCACCTCCTCTGCTGCTTTCCCCTCTACCTCCTATACCAGAGTTCAATCCCAAGATCACAAGACTGTCTTATTCGTCTTGCGGGAAGATTGGATGCTACTCTCCGTCTTCAATAGCTTCTTCTAGACCTTCAAGCATGGCAAGGACTGCTTCTTCCACCGATGATACAACACCTCCTGTGCGAGTGGCGTTTGGATTCCCAGATGTGTGTGGAAGATGCTATACGCCTGGGATTAGTTTGACTTCTTTTGCAAACTAATGAGTGATGGGACAGACGAAGAGAAGGTGTTGATATGAAATATCATGTTCAATTCTGGGAGGTAAGGAGTAACCAACTGGAGAGTCATGTGTAGGTGAGAGGGAGTGTGAGTTAGTGCCTTGAACAGATGATTGATAAATGAGTGTGAGGGGAATTTCAGCCATGTACAACTAGCTGCCTCCTTCTAGCGCCATAAATGTTGATGGTGCTGGACCCACCAAAATTCAGGGGATCATTCAGTGGGAGTCCCATCCAATGTAATGGCCTAGTTTCCATTGTTTTAAGGATATGCCTCCACTCTTGCTTGTTAGCAAAGGAGAGTGGTTTGCTTTGTCTTCGGGAAGTGAGGTTCGCATGCATGGTGAGTGTAAGTGTACTTGTGTCAATGGTTCTTTCACTGTGAAGGGGGAGGTGAAAGTGAGTTCCAGGTTGGATGGGATCAGTCCCAACTCAGCTAGGAGCACACAACACAATAGGACATGCACAGCTTCCGGAGGAGTAGTCCACACGGATGCGACATTCACAACATACAAGGTAACATAACACATACAACGCCCACAAATCAGTCTGAATGGGTGCAACGGTTGTTACAACAAGCTTCATGTGAAAGGTTTGTCTGATGTCCGAAAGAGAAGTCTATACAGGAAAGATAGCTTTAATAGCATATACAACACATTTCCATTAATAGATTATGTGTTACAAAAAATGAAACAGTTCAGATGTAGAACATAGGTTAAAGAAACATGCATTACAAGTGTTAAAGATTAGTCTTACAATAGATAGAATACATGTGTGAAATGTGCTGGCCTATTAGCAGGCTTCTGAATTAAGCGAAATTTCCAAGACACATCGTTACACCATACATCATGTTTGGTCAATTTAGTGTCCTAAATTTCTCTACATAAATTATCAATTCGGGTATCGTAAATTGATGAAGTGTAGTGCACTATATGTGCTAGGTGACCCTTCTTACTTCATTGTTTTTGAGTTTTATGTTGTTTTGGGGTTTTTTTGATATTTTAATCCCTAATGACTTACAATCTAACAAAAATCTTAAATCTAACTTCTGTAAAGACTGCTAAGAACCTGAAGAAATGAGAATTAAAAGAGCTTAAGTAAGATCTAGAAGCAAAGTTTAATCAAGAAATGAAAATAAAGTTTCTATTTCTAATCATATCATTATTTCCAAATCATTACAAACTAAAAAGTAAAATTGCAACTATTGTCTATTCAATTACAAAAAACAAGACTAAATAGAATACTGAAAGTGAAATTGCAACTATTGTCTAATCTATTATAAGAACAAATCTAAATGAAATACTAAGTCTGGAAGTGAAATTGCAACTATCTATTATGGAAACAAAACTAACTGAAATACCAAGGCTGAAAATGAAATTGTAGCTAATCTACTATGGAAACAAAACTAAATGAAGTGCTTAATTATTTTGCCTCTCAATTTTGGGAGAACAACCTCCTTGTGATGACATTTTGAGGAATTATGTACTTCATTATTCTAAGAGAAAAGAAATTAAAAAATGCAGAAGAGACTCATTGCATGAATGATGTATTCAAACCACTTAGTTTAAGATGAGTTATCAACTAGAAGCGCTATTTAGAAAACATTCATCTACACCATGAGTCAATAAACTAGTAAGGAAATGGAAAAAAATGTAATGGCACTGATTAGTCTAATTGAAAACTTAAATACTAATGAAACAACAAATGAAATAAACTACCATACACTACTGAATTCAACTTCGAACTACTAATAGAAACTAAAGAGAAATTAAGCAAAGAGAAAGCTATTTTGTACTGAAAGAAACTATTCTGCATTAGTGAAGAAATGATGCATTATAAACAAGGTTAGTATGAAAACGATTATGAACACGGCGAGAAAGAATGCTAAATTTACAGTTTAAAATAAAGAAGAAAAAACAAAATTAAATGAAACCTCAGTCAGCGTAAGGGCCCTCTGCAACTACTCATGTTATGCGTACTCAATCAAAACTCCAAGAAACGCTTTCAGATATCCATGAAACTTGCGCTCTTCATATTAGAAAAACATAGTAAATGAGTTTTCAAAATTACAGAGCAGTAGTCTGAGCTTAATACATCAAGAAAATTCGAACTTGTTCTGCGTTCTTTACATAGGTATTTATATAGAAATTATACAACTGTTTATGGAGAAAAATAAGCTACAGCCAAAAACACGTAGCAGACAGGCACACATAATTCTCTTCCTCGGTTGTTGGAGACATAAATCTAAGGTGATGGCTATTGGATTCGATTGCATAGATCGCTGTTGAAGTCCGTGGGTTCAGGAAGCTGTTTCGGATCCCATCACTATGAAACATGTACAAAACAGAGTCCTGTTTTCCTTAGGTCTCTACATTTGGCTTCTCCTTTGACCGGAGTCTTGTACCATCTTCCTTGTCGACTTGGGCTAGGTGAATAGGACACGATCCATGTCCTGAAGATTTCCAAGCCGCCCATGTAGTTATTTTCTCCTTCTGACACCTGGAACCTGTAAAAGCATGGAAGTAGTTGCGGAACAACCGATTAGCTGCAGAATAGGTTACATTCTGTAGCTAAAAGACAAAAACTTATTCAAACAACAAAACATAAAAGCATAACATGTAAATCACCAAAATTTTCTCCTTAAGGTAATGTATATTGGTTATTGATATTAGGGATGCCTTTCTTCATGGAAAAACAAAGAAGAAGGGATGAGAAAAGTTGCTAAGGAAAGCGCAGTTTTGGGTCTCAACATACCCCCACTGCAAGACTATTGCATGTCCCCATGCAATCAAAATTGTGAACTTGCTCCTCCTACTGCATTTGTTCTGATACTTCAACCAACACATCCAACTTCCTCTTCTTGCTTTTCTTTGCACCAACTGCCATCCTTGGCTTCCTCATGAGAAATTTGTACTTGTGGCTAATGAGTGGCCTGCTCAATTTTTTATTTTTTATTTTTTATTTTTATTTTATTTTATTTTTTATTTTATTTATTTATTTATTTTTTTTTCAGCTTCCTGTTCTTCTTGTGCCATAAACCCAAGTGAAGCATAGTGTTGTCATGAATAAGGCTTCATTTTCTCTTTGGATGTGCCTATTCAGAATTTCTAGCTCATTGATCTCTTGTTTGAGGGAGCTAGTTAGAGTTTCTTGTGAGGTGGCAGGTTGCTCTAGATTAGCTGAAGTTCTTGGTTCTACTGAGGTACTCTTTTTCTCTAATGACTCTATGTAGTCATAGGTTTGTTGTTGTATTGGATCAATGCCAGGAGAAGCTCTATTTGGGCTGTCTTGTGGAGGAGAGTTTTGTGGACTTTGTTCATATGGAATACTGTCAGGGGACTGAACTGGAGTTTCATCCTCTAAATTTATAAACTGGGCCTCTTTTGATTTCATCTTCTTCACCTTGCCTCAGAGTCTAAAACTCCTTCTCACTTTTTGAAAACTTATGGTTTCTTCTTTGGTGTCCTTTTTCCTCTTTCTTTTTTCCTTATCTTTCTTGATTTGTTCCTTGATCTTCGTTAGTGTTTCAAAAAGTAGTTGTTCATCCTCTTTAGGTGATGAAGGTTCAGGAAATCCTTGTTGATTTCTTCAACCTTTTCTTTCATTTTTCTCCTCTGCTTATTCTGCTTTCTGATCTCTGTTTTAGGAGCTATTTCTGCATCATCTTTTTGTGAAGAGCTTCCAATGCTGACATTTCTCTTTCTACTCCTTTTAGCATGACTTCCCTCAGACAAATCTAGAGAATCTTGGAAGAAATTCCTTACCAAGAAGTCCTCCCATGTATCCCCTAAACTTCTCAAATGAAATTTGGTTTCCATTCTTCTCAGACTATTCAAAAGGAAAAAGGGAAGATTGAGGGTTCCATTCTCTAGAAAATTCATTAGCAATCTTATATCATAAACATACATAGACCCAAACCTCCCTTCACATGTAATAAATTTTTGCAGTATTAACAACATGCTACTCCATTTGTTTTTGAGTGCAGAGATTGGAATCCCTTTTCTAAAAACTAAAACGTCCATACCTGGATTTTTAAGAATCACCTTCTAGGATTCATCATGAAACGCTTTGTTCTTAAACCACCTTTCTCCTAGCCTTGGGAGTTCTGTTGCTTCACCTATGAAAGACTCGATAACTGCAAATTTGATGTCACCTATTTCCACTTCCATTCCATCAAATGACCTGGCAAATGATTTAGTGATTTCCTTATGGTAACCATTGAATTTTTCAATAAAACACAACCAACCAGCCTTCTGTAACATTCCTTTCAGCTGTGGAAAACCCTCCATGTATTTTACCCCTACGGGTTCAGTTCTAACAATAAGCCCCATAACCTCTATTCTCGGCTACTCTTCAAAAACTCTCACTGTCTGAGAAATGAAATGACTACGTATATGGTAATAAGAAGACTGTGTATACAAAATCAAAATGATTATGGATATGGAAACAGGATGATAGGGTATATAGGAACATAATGACCAGAAACAGAATGACTGTGAATATGAAACAAAACGACTGTATATACAGAATATATGGAAACAGAGTAGCTGTATAAGAAAAAGGTGTGGAAACAAAGTGATTGTATGCACAAAGTATATGGAAATAGAGTGACTGTATGCACAAAGTAGCTGCATAAGTATGAGAGAAAAACTTAAGAGGTGGCAGTAATAAATAAATAGTTAGGGTTTAAAGAGTTGTATATAGATAGGTCACGTCATTAACCTAATCGTTAACAAATGTAGCTGTGGAGGACTATTTAAGTACGAGTTATGGAGTTTAAAGTGGAGATCAGTTATGAAGGAATCATTGGACCGTTTGGCATTGAAGACAGAAGATATGGCAAAGACATCATGGCAGTCAAATCACATGATGATTAATAAAGGAGACATGTGACAATACATGTTATACAAGCTTATGTTTTTGAATTGATTTTTGAAATAAATTTTTGTATTTTACCTTTGGAACCTTACCTTCCACTTGCTAATATTTTGATGTTTGCCTCATAGGTGCTTTAGGCATGATTGGTCTTCAAAGTTGATTTTTCTTCAATTACCTGCATACAAGATTTTATTATGAACTGGATTCTTGTGCTTGGACTGATAAACAAACTATTGCTGTAGAATCAATTTGGCTCCAGAACAAGATCAGCTATGGAATGGAATCAGCTGTAGAACGTCGAAATAGTGGCAGAATGTGAAACAGAGAATAAAATATGGCTTATGAATGAATGAAATGGAAATGACTGTGTAAATGAAAATAAGACATGATGATAAATGAAAAATGGAGATGAAAGAAATGTTGGGAAAGGAAAAATTTATTGGTGAAATAAGACAATGGAAAGGAGTGAAGCTGTAAAAGTAAAACAGAGTGAAATGAAATGAGACAATGAATTTTGCAGAATGTTGAGTGGTTGTGGGTTTCTTTTTCACCATTTTTTTCAGAAAGGAAATGGAAAATATAGGGTGTCAGAAACTTTTGATTTTCACCTTGTATTTTCTGTATAAGCATGCCAATCAATGATTGGTTTTCAACCTTATATAATTTATTATTATCATTATTATTTTTTAGATAGGAAAAACAAAGACTAAGTTGGTGGAGAAAAAGGATTCTTCTTCACTAACTTCATTTCAGAATTGTTCTGGAAGATCTTGATGAACTCCTCCTTTGAGATTGGTTTTTGATATATTTTAAATCTATGACCATTCACAAGAAGAGGAGTTTGACTTTCATCTATTGTTCTAATCCTCACTGCTCCATTAGTAAGAACGTTTACAATCTCATATGGCCCAAGCCAATGAGTTTGAAACTTCCCTTGAAAATCTTTAAACCTTGAATCAAATAACAATGCCCAATCTCCCTCTTGAAACCTCTTGTCCTTGATGTATTTATCATGCCATTTAGCCCTCTATTGTTGGAATATACCAGTCCTCTGAACTGCCTCTTGTCTGATTTCATCAAGTTCATTCAATTTCTCCAGTCTATGCTTTTGAGCCTTTGATAAATCCATCCCCAGCTGGACTGCCATCTTGAAAGTTATGATTTGGAACTCTATAGGGAACAGGACTTGTTTCCCATAAACAAGTTCATAGGGTGTATGTCCTGTTGTGTTCCTCCATGTAGTTCTATAGGCCCATAAGGCTTTAGGAAGCCTTTCCGCCCAATCTCTTCTATGTAGATGCACAGTCTTGGTGAGGATTCCTTCAATCACTTTATCTGTAGACTCCACTTGACCATTTGCTTGTGGATTATATGGAGTAGATTTCCTATGCTTGATCTTGTACTCCTCCATAAGCCTTTCCATCATGTTTGATGTGAATTGAGATCCCTGATCTGTCACAATTTCTCTTGGAACATCAAAACGAGTAAAAATTTCCTCAAAAAGAAAATTCACTACATATTTTTCGTTAGCAAAAGGTAATGCTTTGGCTTCTACCCATTTGATGACATAATCAGTACATACCAATATATAGTTTTTCTTCTTAGATGGAGGATTAATTGGTCCAATAAAGTCTAAATCCCATTTTTCAAAGGTTTCGATAAGTACCTGAGTTTGTAATGGCATTTCATTTGAGGAAGCAGGTTTCCCTACCCTTTGGAAGCTGTCACACCTTCTGACATATTCTTTAGCATCTTTGAATATGGATGGCCAATAATATCCTAAAGAAAGGATTTTATAAGCTTTTCTCTTGTCAATAAAGTGTCCACCACATGGTTCATCATGACATGCTTTGAGGATATTAGGCATTTCATCTTCGCTGACACACCTTCTGATCATGAGATTTGGCCCTGTTTTATACAATTCGTTAGTGATGCATGAATATCTTGCACTTTCTTGAATAATCTTTCTTTTCTCTCTAGGAAACAATTGTGAAGGTAACTTACCTGCAACCAAGTAATTAGCAACATCTGCAAACCAAGAAGTTTGAGTAGTTACTGCAAAAAGATATTCATCAAGAAACTTATCTTCAACCGGAGAGTCTTCTTTGATATTCTGAATCCTGGACAAGAAATCAGCAACTGTGTTTTGTTTTCCAGGTCTATCTATGATCCAGACTTAAACAGGAACGCAACAAATTACAGAGATAACCATATACACAAAGATGTAGCGGAAACAATACTTCATTTCATTAATGGAAAATACTGAAATATGCTTACAACCAAAAATGGAAATAAACCAGCTAGGGCGATGGT